>JAQNDB010003880.1:0-26833 GCA_029204045.2 Tillandsia leiboldiana
AAAGAAGCAAAAGAGCGACTTCTCTCTCAAACGCTCTTGAAGTGGAAAGGGAAACCTGATAAAAGCAAATGCTTCCCTTCAAGAGTCCAATGAGCAACTTGAGAAGGAACATACAAATCTGGTGGATAACGCGAATCACTTCTCAAAGCTCTACAACGAGGCTCGACAGGATAACTGGAAATGACAAAGACCATTTTCCAACTCAAGAATGACTTACAGCGATTCTCTTCAGGAAGGAGTAAGTTGGATAGACTTCTGGTCTTGGTCAATCAAATAGGTTCGGCCTCGGATACACTCAAACTGGAAACAGTCCAAGTTCGAGTGAGACAGTTTTTGTGCCTCAGTCGGTATCTCCTCTCCGACACCGGAATTCAAGACAAACAACGACAACAAACCTACTTCATCCTCTTTGGGATCGTCAAGATCTAAGGTATGTCTTCGTTGTGGTGTTTCAGGGCACATAAGAAGATATTGCAAGACGGGAGTCGAACGCTCATCTCAAGGACCTCTTGCAACAACTACCAAATGGCTCCTCCCCCGAAAATCAAAGCAAAACTTTTCAAATGAAAAGAGATTTGGTAGTTCATCGCGCAAGACGATTTCATCAAGGAACAACAATCGCTATAACAAGACGCCTTCACCTAGGCATATAACTTCTCGACCATTACCGACACACTCCAAAAGGGTTTGGGTGCGCAAAGGTGAAATTTTCCCTTGTCTTGTTTCCAATGTTTCCTTGCATGCATATGATAGTTCGTCTTGGTATCTGGATAGCGGATGTTCCCGTCACATGACCGGTGACAAAAATAGTTTTCAAAATCTTGAGAAAATCTCCGGAGGACACGTTGTTTTCGGAGACGGTCGATCTTCCAAAATTGTTGGAAAGGGACGGTAAGCTATTCCAGATGGCCCAATTTTGAAAAACGTCTTATTTGTTGATGGCCTTAAGACTAACCTCATAAGCATAAGTCAACTTGCGACAATGGTTTTTCAGTTAACTTTTCATCTGTGAATGCGTTGTAACTGATAAGGACCATGTCTTCTTTTTAAAAGGGGTTAGATCTGAAAACAACTGTTATGTTGTTCCTAATAAATTTTTTGAAAATTGTAACTTAGCTGCTTTGAATAATGAAACTCTTTGGCATGAAAGGCTAGGTCACTTAAATTTTAAGGAACTTACTAGAATTTCAAACAAGGACGTGGTCAAGGGGATTCCAAAGCTTTTATTTAAACAAAACGTTGTGTGTGGTGGTTGCCAAAAGGGAAAACAGTCTAGGACTGCACACAAGAACTTGAACCACGTTGGTACAAAACGGCCCTTGGAACTTTTGCACATGGACTTAATGGGGCCGACCCGTCAACCATCTTTGGGAGGTAAATGGTACATTTTTTTATTGGTTGATGATTTCTCTCGGTTTTCTTGGGTAGCATTTTTAAAAGAGAAAGCTGATACGTTGACTCTTTTCATGAGATTTGCCATCGTACTATGATTGAAAAGAATGAAAAGATCATTCGTGTTAGAAGTGATAGAGGTGGAGAATTCATAAATTCAAAATTCATTGATTTTTGCACTTCAAATGGAATTAAACATGAATTCTCGGCACCCTATACACCTCAGCAGAATGGTGTTGTTGAGCGCAAGAACAGGGTTGTTCAAGAGATGGCGCGTGTGATGCTTCATAGCCGGAATTTACCGCTACATTTTTGGGCTGAAGCTGTGAACACCGCTGTCTATGTCATTAATAGAGTTTACTTGCGCCCAGGAACTTTAAATACACCATATGAGCTGTGGTTTAGTAGAAAACCCAACATCAAATATTTTCGTGTCTTCGGGAGTCGATGTTACATTTTACGTGACCGTGAAAATCTTGGAAAGTTCGACTCTCGAAGTGATGAAGGGATCTTTTTGGGTTATTCTACGAATAGCAGAGCATATCGATTATTTAACATTGAATCTAAGACGATCGTAGAATCTATAAATGTTAAAGTAGATGAAGCTTTTCACTTTGAAACTGGAAAATCTACCCTCGATATCTCTCTAGATGATGATTCTCCTGCTAGTGCATCTTCTCATAATAATACTTCCAATATTAATGATGCATCTAATGGTTCTTCTAGTTTATCTGATGTGCAGGAATCATCCCATATATCTCCGAGTACTCCATTTCAACAAACGTTACGAATCTCCAAGGATCATCCGGAATCGAATATTATTGGAGATCCACAAGAAGGAGTCAGAACTCGGAGGCAGTTGGTTTGTGGATTCGCTTGCTACGTATCTTTAATCGAACCAAAGAACATAGATGAAGCTCTTCAGGATGACTACTGGATTAAAGCAATGCAGGAAGAGCTCCATCAATTTGAGCGAAACAAAGTCTGGGAATTAACGAAGCCTCCAAAGCAACACAATGTGATAGGTACCAAATGGATCTTCAAGAACAAGAAAAATGAGGATGGTACTATCATCAGGAACAAGGCACGATTAGTTGCTCAAGGCTACTCTCAAGTAGAAGGTATAGACTTTGATGAAACCTTCGCCCCTGTAGCTAGACTCGAGTCCATTCGTATACTATTCGCTATTGCTTGTCATTTTAAAATCAAATTATTTCAAATGGACATTAAGAGTGCATTTCTAAATGGGTTTTTAAATGAGGAAGTTTATGTGGCTCAACCGAAAGGTTTTGTAGATCATAAACAACCTAACCATGTTTTTCGTTTGAAAAAGGCTCTTTACGGTCTGAAACAAGCACCGCGAGCATGGTACGAAAGGTTAACAAAGCACCTTTTGGAGAAGGGCTATACTCGAGGGGGAGCTGATAGGACTCTCTTTGTGAAGCATTATCAAAGCAATTTCATTGTAGCACAAATCTTTGTCGATGACATTGTATTTGGCGCAACAAGAGATAACGATGCTTCTAAATTCGCGGAGACCATGGAAAGCGAATTTGAGATGTCCATGATGGGTGAATTGACTTATTTTCTTGGATTGCAAATTAAACAAAATGATGAAGGTATTCACTTGAGTCAATCCAAGTATGCAATGGAGTTGGTCAAAAAGTTTGATCTAGAAAATTGTAAAGATTTTCCGACTCCAATGGGAACTAGCCACAAGGGACTTGGAAGTGAATCACATAGTGAGAATGTAGACGAGAAACTGTATCGAAGTATGATTGGAAGTCTACTTTACCTCACGGCTAGTCGCCCGGATATATCTTTTGGTGTTGGGATTTGTGCGAGATATCAATCCGCACCAAAGGAGGTTCACCTGAAAGCGGTAAAAAGGATCATCCGGTATATCAAAGGATCAATTAATTTCGGAATTTGGTATCCTATGGGAACAAGTTTGGATATTGTTGGATACTCAGATGCCGATTGGGCAGGATCAGTGGATGATCGGAAAAGCACGAGTGGTGCATGCTTCTATCTTGGCCATTGCCTTGTTGCATGGCATAGTAAAAAGCAGAATTGCATAGCACTCTCGACTGCCGAAGCGGAATACATTTCAGCTGGAAGTTGCTCAACTCAACTCATTTGGATGAAAAGCGTATTGAGCGACTTCCGCATTTCAGCATCTTCGGTAACAATACTTTGTGACAACACTAGTGCAATTAACATTTCTAAAAACCCTGTATTGCACTCTAGAACAAAACATATTGAACTTAGATATCATTTTCTTAGAGAGCTAGTTGAATCAAATACTCTTCAACTTTCATATATTTCAACTGAGGATCAATTAGCTGACATTCTAACAAAACCTTTGGATCAAAAACGTTTTATTCATTTACGAAAAGTAATTGGGATGCTTTCCTTGAAATAATCTTCTTTTTGAAATCTTTGCTTAGGATAGGTTTTGTATTTGTTTTTGTTTTGTTCATTATCTATGTTTGTACATAGGACATTAATTGAGCATAGATCATAATTGACTTTAATTACATCTTTTCGCACATTTAGAAATTTATTATGCTTTTGCCATCATAATATTTCCACTGTTGCAATGATCATTTATGTTAATTAAATCATCTTCTAAAGTGATCAAAGTCAATTTCTCTCTCTCTATGATCTCTTGGTATAGTCATTATCTTATTTGACTGCTTAGTCGAGTATGAAATCGAGATCAATATTTGGTTGAATACTTTATATCTTAAATAATTGATAGCCAATTGAGGGGGAGTCTTAGAAAAAGTTAAAATGCTCAAAAGATGTGGAAAGAGTTACATCCCAATGAGGAGTGTGAAAACTACCACCACATGGAGGAAAGAGCTACCACCTCGGTCGTCCGAGTATTGTGTGCAGCTACCACATGTATACCAAGCATGGTTGTTCAAATTTTTGATTAAGTAAAATGCATGTTGAAATACTTGACTCCGTCAAATTTCAAGGTTGGTATAAGGTGGGTTTTTAATGAAAGATGCTCAAAGAGCCACTCTCTTCAACAGATTGTCTAGATACATTATCTACTATATTTGGGATTTCAAACATCTATTGATCTTTGTATTTCATTTTCTTTACTGAATTGATGATTTGATAAAGGCATTACTCATAAGATCAAGTTAGATGTGATTGAAGGTGTTCAACTTTAAGGGATTTAATTCTTGTAAATTCTCGTTTCATTTTTGGATATTATTGATAGATTTGGCATAATCTAATTCTTGTTGTATGAAACGATGATTTTTGTTTAAAGTTGATACACATTTGTGCTTACAATCTTTTTCTGGTTTTTCTTGAATTTCTCTAAAATTTTCTAAAGAAAAAGTTGGAGCCGATCCGGATCGGGCAAGATGATCCGGATCCCGAACGCAGGAATTCTTCTGCGGGCTGACGATCCGGATTGTGTCTGACGATCCGGATCCCGAACGCAGTTTCTCACTGCGGGTAGCCGATCCGGATCGCAGTTATGAACTGATCCGGATCGCGGCTAGGGTTTTATAAAGAACAAAAGGGTTTTGATTTCTTTACTCCAATCTTTTGTTCCAAAGTTTCCAGAGCCTCTCTCTCTAGATTTCATCCTTCCTGGAAGCTTTCAAACTCAAGTTCTTCAACTCCAAGTAAGTTTTATTGATCAAAATCTCGGTTTTTCACCGTTTTTCTCTTTTTCTCCTCAAACGTGATGAATTTCTTGGATCAACTTTGTTTGTGGATGGTTTTTGATCAAATTTCTTTGAAATAAGAACTCTGGGTAGATTAGTTTTGATTATATGCTAGGTACTCTCCTGATTAACGGATTTTTAGGCTTCGATTTCTAAAATTTCGGTTTTAGGGCATATAATAAGGATTTTCGAAAATTATGCAATTGATCTAGTTTTAAAAGTCCTTTTGCAAAACTAATTTGATTCTTAGCTTCTCTACATGATAATGATTCTTTGGATACAATTTTTCAATTTTTGAAAACTAAGAATTTTTGTGTTCTTGAGTTGGTTTTCACAGGACACCTTCTTAACTCAAGCACTTTGATCAATGGCACTTAATTCAATGTGTTTCTCTTGGTTAATCCTTCTCCTGGTCTCAATGGTACACACTCGCCCAACAAATAAACTGAAGAGAGCCAAGAACCTCCAACAAAAGGGTGAATTTGTCGAGGTCAGTGACACAGAGGTAGATTGTCATGAGGTTGACTGGGCGGCATTGACGGATGATGATGACTCAATGTATGAACAAGAACCGTCTGATGATTCAAGGAGAAAGGCGTCTGTTAAATCAAAAGAAAAGGCAACTAAGGAACCAGGAAAAGCATCAATGGCAGCACCAACCATCTCCATGAAAAGAAAGAGAATAACTAGACGCTGTGGGCTACGACAGGACATTAATGTTGACACGCCGATAGCTCCTGACTCCCCACATCGCTTGGAAGAAGTATTCGTTGACACTGATCGTCTTCGAGCCTTTGCACTCGCGAATGCATTGGTGAAAGGCATGTTAACATTGAGGCTCTGCAAGGTCACTCCCCTGAGTTTGGTCTTCTGATTGAACAAGCAAACCTTATTCAAGTATGTCGTTTCCCAGAAACTCTTGGCTACTGTTTGCATCATGTGAGGACCTTCTATACTAATGCACGGCATCTTCGAGAGTTTGAGAACGGTCCTATGGAGTTCTACACGAATATCCAAGGTACAAGGTTTAAGATTACTCCACAATTGATTGGCGAAGTTTTGGGAATGGAAGCCAGCAAGAAAGGAGTTCACTACTTGAAGGGGGTAAATTTGACAAACACATTATGGCGAAAAGTTATAGAGGGAATTTGTCTCGAGAGAACACAATCAACCGAAAAATCTGTTCGATCTAAAGAACTTCGTCTTGAATATCGCTTCTTAAACTTCATCACATGTTACAATATACTTCCAAATATGCAGACAAAGGTTGTGAGATGGGACCGGTTGTTGTTTTTGTATCTCATAGGACATCCATCAGAGGCAACGGCATTGAATATCAACATTCCGTACATTATCTGGAATAGAATGGCGCGATATGTTGAGCATCCTCATCCCACTGAGAGAATTCCATTTCCCTTGATTATAATGAAGATTTTAAAGAAATTTCAGGTTGACATTACTTCAACAACTTATCATCAATGTCTGAGCATGATAGATGAGTCTACCATTGTCAAATCCCTCCATAAGTTGCCGCATGTCACTCCAGTTCCTGCATCTGGAACGAAGCACAGTACAAGCACTGCCGCATCACCATCTCGACAAGCACCCGGCACAGATGATGAAGCATCAATAACATCGATTATCAAGGAACAACAGCGACTATCTGTTAAGCAAGAACAAGTTTTGAAGGAACAACAAAGAATTACCAATGAGCTTGAGATTACCACGGCAGCTCACATTACCATAACGAAGAAGATCAATTCAATGGACAAGCGGATGCGAAAGATACTCTCTAAGATGGGTTGCACAAGCTCTGAAGACTCAGATTCTGACAACTGATTACTTTTGACTCATTTTTTTTTTTTTCCTTTTTGTGCAGGATTACGATTTTAGGATTTAGTTTTATACTTACTTTAGCGTAGTTCTCAGGTTTTACGTTTTATTGGAACTTTTTACTCTCCTAACATTTCGTAGTCTTAACTACATTTTGGCTTTGTTTTGTGACAAAAAGGGGGAGAGAGTTAGAGAGAACTTTGAACAATGAATGATGAAATATCAAGGTAAGTATGATCTCAACAAATATCAAGGTAAGTATGATCTCAACTTCAATTTTTGGTCTTTTGGTTTTTATCTTGTGATTTGTTGCATGTCCCTACTGTTGCATGTCCCTACTAACTATTCGACTAACTATTTGGACATGTATTATTACTAACAAGTTGATGTTGGGCTAACATTTTGACATTTGGTTTTTTAGTTGCATAGAAGATATGTTGTTTTTTGACTATGATTCTACTAACTATTCGACTAACTATTTGGACATGTATTATTACTAACAAGTTGATGTTGGGCTAACATTTTGACATTTGGTTTTTTAGTTGCATAGAAGATATGTTGGTTTTTGACTATGATTCTCTTACATATCTGAATTCTAAAATGTCATGATGATTAGATAAACTCTATATCTGTACTAGATTTTGTATGCTAAATATTCTTGAGGTATCTAACGATCTCTTTTTGTCAAGAATGATTTCTTTGTGCAGAGAGTACAGATGTCTAAGTCTAGAGTCTGTTTTAGGAGTTTATCTCATGTTCTTAAATTTTTGGATCTCCATTGTAAATTTTTGTTGTATGGTGATAGCAACAAAAATATCTTTTTGAATTTTCTTTAGTGGATCTGTGTTTTGTCACGAAACCGCCAAAGGGGGAGATTGTTACGGAATTTGAGTTGGCGTAGTTTCGTGAAAGTCTCAAGTCTTGAAGATTGAAGGTGAAGAAAGTTGGATCATTTAACTCAATCTCAAGAAAGAAGAATTCAAAAGGATCAGGTATGTTTTACTAAAGATTTTGTGTGATCCGAATACTTATTGTAGTGTAGAAACACTTGGAAGAATCTTTCATTGCATAAAAATCAAAAACTGGACTTGGGACATGTTCAGGATCCGGATCAGGTTGTTTGATCCGGATCCCGAAGGTGGTTCGTTCATACACCAGTTCAATCCGGATCGTAGCCTCTTGATCCGGATCCCGAACACTCAGTTTACCATCTTCCTTGAACGATCCGGATCAGGCTTCGCAATCCGGATCCCGAACGTTGATGTTTGGTGAACTGTATGAACGATCCGGATCAAGCACTTCGATCCGGATCCCGAACCTTCGTTTTTCTGGAACTGGCTGACTCGTTACGACGATCCGGATCACAGCTAGTCCGATCCGGATCGCCGTCCGTAAAATTTCCAGAAATGTTAGGTTTTTGATTCTTATCTCCTTCCTAGGGTTTCTAACCTATAAATAGACCCTATGACTCTTTTTCTAGGGCTAATCTACTGTGAATCGAAATAGCCGTCATTTTCATATATCATCTTTTACGGCTCTAGATCCACATATAGAGAAGAAAGGAAATCATTAGAGAATACTCTATGTTTCTTCATCTATATTGATTAGTTTGATTCTAGGTTTTCATACTCACATCTTGAGTTGAATCAAACTAATGAATACTTAGATGGTATTTCCGATCTATCTTTGATCTAAGTATTCGGCGGATCATCACCACCCAAAACAACGATTTACCCCAAAAATCGGCGCGTGGATTCGCGTGTCCTTGTGGATTCAAGGTTCAACCGCTCTCGTGGATTCGGAGCGAGGCACGTTCGTGGATTCGAAGGGTGCTATTGGGTGAAGACCGTGAATTCGGTCGGACGTCGTGGATTCGACGTTGGACGCCGTGGATTCGGCGTTGGGCGCAGATCGTGGATTCGAGAAGCGTCGCGGAGCGAGCGGAGAAGATCCTCTAGGAGCGTATGGAAAAGGTTGAGTCGTAAGTGTGTACGGTAAATCACCTTGTACGTGTTTTAATTCTAGTGGATTTCTGCCGTGTTATCGGTCCCGTGGTTTTTTACTCCGGTGATGGAGTTTTCCACGTAAAAATCTTGCGTATTATTTTTATTTCCGCATTGGGTTTTTATCGCAACAATTTTTTGAGTGTTTATGCGTTTACACCTATTCACCCCCCTCTAGGTGTTTTTTCCCCTATTTAGATCCGTATTACATATAACCCAACAGACGTCTAGACCCCCTGCACCGCGGCACGAGGAGGACAGGCGGCCACAACCAGGCGGGAGAGTCTTCTCAATGACCCGCCAAGAGGCAGATCCGCCGGAGGACGCACTTGCAGGTACTACTTCCGTTTCAAATTCCCGTGCTAGAACTCTTTTCGACACCGGAGCAACACACTCTTTTATTTCCCGTGACTTTGTGTTTTTCTATGGTCTCGAGGAGACACCCCTCCAAAATTCCTTGACGGTGCAAACGGCGGGAGGGACCTTGGAGGCGGTCAGCGTTGTGACCGCTTGCCCGATTAAGCTAGGGCGGCTGGCATGCCCTTGGGATCTGGTGGTAATCCCCCTGAAGGAGTACGACGTGGTGTTGGGCATGAACTGGCTCACGAGGTACCAGGCACTCATCGATTGCGACAAGCGACAGCTGCGTTTACAAGAACCGGGTTTCCCTGACCATGTGTACATGATGGGCAAGAGCATCTCCTTCCCGGCGATTATCTCAGCGGCACGGGCCAGAAGACTGGTGGAGGGTGGTTGCGTGGCCTACTTAGCATCGGTGGATTTGGCTACCCGACCCCCGACGACGCTCGCCGATATCCCAGCGGTGAGGGACTTCCCCGACGTTTTTCCCACGGAATTGCCTGGGATGCCCCCTGAACGGGAGGTGGGGTTCCCTATCGAACTACTACCGGGCACACAGCCTATTTCGAAGGCACCTTACCGAATGGCCTTCGCAAAACTAAAGGAGCTTAAAGCACAACTGGAAGACCTCTTGGATAAAGGGTTCATAAGACCGAGTGTGTCACCCTGGGGCGCACCGGTACTCTTTGTGCGGAAGAAAGACGGAAGTCTACGTCTCTGCATTGATTACAGAGGAATAAACAAAGTCACAGTGAAAAATAAGTACCCCCTGCCCAGAATAGATGACCTCTTCGACCAGCTGAGAGGGGCGAGGGTCTTCTCCAAAATCGATCTGCAATCGGGCTACCACCAACTCCGGGTTCGGGACAAGGACATCCCGAAGACTGCTTTCCGGACCCGGTATGGCCACTACGAGTTCACGGTCATGCCTTTCGGACTCACAAACGCCCCCGCAGTCTTCATGGATATGATGAACCGGATCTTCAGACCCTTCCTGGATCGGTTCGTTGTGGTTTTCATCGACGACATCCTGATTTATTCCACTACCGACGAGGAGCACGAGGACCATTTGCAAACGATCCTTCAAACTCTCAGAGAACAGGAGCTATTCGCTAAACTCAAGAAGTGTGAGTTCTGGCTACGCGAGGTCGGCTTCCTAGGACATGTGATCTCGGCACGGGGAATCGCCGTGGATCCGAAGAAGGTGGAATCCGTGGTCGACTGGCAGCCGCCTACGACGGTGACAGAGGTCCGCAGTTTCCTAGGATTGGCAGGATATTACAGGCGTTTCGTAGAGGGTTTCGCGAAGATTGCTACCCCCTTAAATTGGTTGACCAGAAAGGGGGAGAAGTTCATATGGACGGCCAAATGCCAGGAGAGTTTTGAGGAACTCAAAAGGAGGTTAACCAGGGCACCAATTCTTGTGCTACCGACACCCGGAGAGGATTACGAGGTGTACTGCGACGCATCGAGGATCGGCCTGGGCGGTGTTCTGATGCAACAGGGGAAAGTGATTGCCTACGCGTCCAGGCAACTGAAGGACTACGAAAAGAACTACCCGATACACGACTTGGAGCTGGCCGCAGTAGTCTTCGTTTTAAAACTATGGAGGCACTATCTCTTTGGAGTCCACTGTAACGTCTTCTCGGATCATCAAAGTCTTAAGTACATCTTTACCCAAAAAGAATTAAACTTGCGGCAGAGGCGGTGGCTGGAGTTGTTGAAGGATTACGACTTGACGATTCAATACCATCCCGGAAAGGCAAACGTGGTGGCGGACACCTTGAGCAGGAAAGGGCGCCAAGAAGGGGCGTCAAGGAGCGCGATAACGGAGCAGAACCACTTGATAGCGGAGTTCGCACAAATGCAGTTGGAGGTGGTGCCGACAGGCACGGTTATGCAACTCCTAACCTTGGTGGTCAAGCCGACGTTACTTGAGAAGATCCGGGAGGGACAGCAGACCAACCCGCACTTACAGCGTGTACGAGACAAATTTTCCCTGGACCAAGAGAGCGACTTTGCAGTGGAAGACGACGGCACCCTACGGTTCCGCAGACGGATCTGCGTGCCGGATTCGTCGGAGTTGAAGGAGGAAATTTTGACAGAGGCACACCGGGCCCCTTATGCGGCACATCCAGGTGGCACGAAGATGTACAGGGACCTCAAACAGATCTACTGGTGGCCCAAAATGAAGGGGGACGTCACCCGACACGTAGCTCATTGCCTAGTGTGCCAACAAGTAAAGGCCGAGCATCAGCGACCAGCAGGGAAGCTACAGCCTCTACCGGTGCCAGAGTGGAAGTGGGATCAGATCACCATGGACTTTGTCACGGGTTTCCCACGCTCACAACAGGGCCACGACGCAATTTGGGTCGTAGTCGACCGGTTAACCAAGTCAGCACACTTTCTGCCAATCCATACGACCTGGACCCGAGAACGGTTAGCCCAAGCTTATATCAGCGAGATCGTGAGATTACATGGAGTGCCGGCATCGATCACCTCGGACAGAGACACGCGCTTTGTCTCGAAGTTTTGGCAGAGCCTTCAGCGGGCCATGGGGACCAAACTACAGTTCAGCACAGCCTTCCACCCCCAGACAGACGGACAGTCGGAGCGTGTGATACAAACCCTCGAAGACCTGCTTCGCGCCTGTGTACTAGACTGGGGGATCGGGTGGTCACGCTACCTACCTCTCGTGGAATTCGCCTACAACAACAGCTACCAGGCCAGCATCCAGATGGCGCCCTACGAGGCCTTGTATGGAAGGCGCTGCCGATCCCCGATTAGTTGGGACGATTTGGGAGAACGGAAATTCTTGGGACCCGATTTAGTGGAGGAGACGAAAGAGAAGGTACGCCTTATCCGACAGCGCCTGCTGACCGCCCAAAGTCGCCAGAAGAGCTACGCGGACCAAAGGCGCCGCGACCTGGAATTCCAAGTGGGAGAGCATGTTTTCTTGCGGGTCTCGCCGTCCAGAGGAGTTAAGCGGTTCGGGCTGAGGGGCAAGCTGAGCCCACGGTTCGTGGGCCCGTTCGAGATCTTGGAGCGAATCGGCCCGGTTGCTTACCGCCTTGCCCTACCACCAAACCTCGATCGAGTCCACGACGTCTTCCACGTCTCGATGCTCCGGAAGTACCTCTCCGACCCCTCACACATCCTGGATGCTTCTACACTCGAACTTAAGGAGGACCTAAGCTTCGAGGAAACCCCTGTGAGGATCCTGGCAAGGGAGACCAAATCGCTGCGAAACCGAGCTATCCCTTACGTGAAGGTACTCTGGAGCAACCATGAGGAGCGAGAAGCAACTTGGGAGCTGGAATCAAGAATGAGGGAGTGCTACCCCGACCTTTTCACCACCACCCGGGTTTGAGTTTCGAGGACGAAACTCGTTTTTAGAGGTGAGTGGTGTAATAACCGCGAGTTTATTTTTCCTTTTTGGTCCTCCATTTGAATTTTTATTGAACCGTTTCGACTAAGGGGTCTAGGGTGTGATTTATTTTCCTTCGTTCTGGGCAGACCGTCGAGGCTCGCGGGTATTTTTGGATAATAAAGCTCGCAAAACGAAGACCGGCGGCGCGATCGGTTTTGGATTCCGACTCCGAAATCTCCCGAAATAAATTCTGGAAGTTTTGTACGGTTCAGGCGACTTCCACAAGTACCGAGGCAGACCGGACCCTGGTTCACCCCCAAATCAACCTGTCGCTTTGCTTGAGGTTTGGGTTTTAACCACCCCAGTTCACATTCGCCCAATCTTTTATTTTCCAATTTGGGTTTAGTCCGACTGTGCCAAAACAACTAATTAATTTTGGCGTTTGGGAATTAGGTTTTAGGAACCTCCCTTCTTTTTCCTCTTACCTTAACGCGCGATACCCCGAGCGCGGACAAGAGCGTTTTTCCCAAACCCTCCTGTTCGCGTGGATCGGCGTGGAGCACCGCGGCGGAACGAGCGAGGAAAGGAAAGACCACCGCTCAACCTTTTTCCCCGGAACCGGCCACGCAAGAACGGACGATCCCTCCTCCCCCAACCATCGTCATCGTAACCGAGGTGAGACGAAAGTTTTACGGTTCTTGGTAAATTCTTGGTTTTCTTCTTGTTGTTAGTTTCCGGAAAAAGGGGAGGGAGCACAGGCGACGGATTCTTCGGAATCCGGCGCATGTGCGAAATGCCCCCCCCCCCCCCCCCCCCCCCTAAGCGGGCGGCGTACCCGTGTGAGCCGCACGGGGCTGGGCATGCACCCAGCCCCGCATGCGGGCAGTGGCCGCACGGGGCCGGGCACGCACCCAGCCCCACGTGCGGGGGTGACCCGCACGGGGCCGGGCACGCGCCCAGCCCCACGTGCGGGGGTGACCCGCACGGGGCCGGGCACGCGCCCAGCCCCCGTGCGGGGGTGACCCGCACGGGGCCGGGCACGCGCCCAGCCCCACGTGCGGGGGTGACCCGCACGGGGTCGGGCACGCGCCCAGCCCCCGTGCGGGGGTGACCCGCACGGGACCGGGCGCGCGCCCAGCCCCAGTGCGGGGGTGACCCGCACGGGGCCGGGCACGCGCCCAGCCCCCTTGCAGGGGTGACCCGCACGGGGCCGGGCACGCGC
Organism: Tillandsia leiboldiana; assembly: GCA_029204045.2. Taxonomy (NCBI): domain Eukaryota; kingdom Viridiplantae; phylum Streptophyta; class Magnoliopsida; order Poales; family Bromeliaceae; genus Tillandsia; species Tillandsia leiboldiana. The sequence goes on from JAQNDB010003880.1 coordinate 13,876, forward strand.
CCAGCCCCCATGCGGGGGTGACCGCACGGGGCCGGGCGCGCGCCCAGCCCCACGTGCGGGGGTGAACCCGCACGGGGCTGGGCACGCGCACAGCCCCGTGTACGGGCGGGGAGCCGCTCGGGACCGGGCGCCGAACCGGCGGGTCATGCCGCGGGACCGATCGGGGGAGGCGGTTTGACCGTGTTTTTATCCGAGTCTTGGTGCTGACTTTTCCTTGCGGCAGGTGTGTGAGCCCGGACGAGCGTGTCGGGACGCGAGGAAAGTCGAGCCTTGATCGCTACAAGTGACAGGTGGGTTGTATTTACTTTGTCCTAGCCTCTAACTCTATCATGTTGGACGGGGTCTATTCTAAGTGTACTGGGGTTAAATAGTGATGGGTGATAGCTTATGCATGTTAGTGGGTTCTTCATAGTGTTTAGCGTCAGTTTTCCGACGGTTGTTCTCTTTTTAATAACTATATGTTGGCGGGCCACCTTCGAGTGCGCGCATTATTACCTTGCTTTTGATTATACACTTTACCGCATTACTCTTGTTATTTATATTATGATGCTAACATGATGGTGGTTATGGTTACTTGGCTCGAGGCTGCAACATGCGCACCCGCGGTTTGGCCACCGCAAACGGTGCGCTTTTCCGGAAAAGTGGTCTATGACCCGTGTATACCCACGAGGTGACGTAGTGGGGCCCCTTATTAGTTGTGGGGTTGAGGCGCCGAGGTGCGAGCGGTGCGACCCGTCGGTTTAGTTGTCCGACGTGGTCAGGTTTCTGCAGGTACGGTATGGGCCGTCGGTTTAGTTGTCCGACGTGGCCGGGTATTACAGGATACAGGTGTACAGGTTGCCTTCCTCCCTTGAGAGGGTGGTTGCTCCGGTTGTCTTCACGGTTTGTTTTATTATATTCTCCTGCTCTACTACTTTTACGTCACTGACTTCCCACTTTGTGACAGGGTTCACACGGGGGGAGACGTAGGCGGTGGTGAAGACGGGACAGGAGCAGCTGGGTCGCTGGGGACCCTGGACTGTATTTCCTTTTCTTTCTTGCATTTCATTTACATTGTAGTTATGTGAGAGGTTCTCGACACCCTCGTGGGGTCGGCGTGGATGTCGGTATGAGTTGTATTTAGTTATCCTCTTATGCGTTACTCTCCCTTTTAAATTTTATTGGCCATTTGAAAATGAAAAAAGGCAGAAGAAAAAGAAAAGATTGCGAAAACCATTTTTAAAATAGAAGTGTTGTGTGGGCACTGGTTTCAAAACCCTGTGGATTTATGGATTTCAAAAAGGGATTTCAAAACTTGGTGTCGGGTGGGCACCGTTTTCAAAACCTTGTGGTTTTATGCTGATTTCGAAACTCGCTTTCAAAACGTAAGCGCCGGGTAGGCGCTCTTTTTAAAACTGTGGATTTATCCTTTCCAAACTGATCGGCCATACGTTTTAAATAAGTTAGAATGCTGGTTGTATGTTAATAATTGTTTTGATTGAAAGGTTGTGTATGTTTGAACATGTACTGAATGCTACACCGTGCACATACAGGGGAGACTCTGTCCGTTTGTAGAGTGATCCTGTATGTGTGGCGGGTCTGGGCATGCGCCGGGGAAGAGGGGTTCGCTTTTACAAAACAAAAATTTTACACGTCAAATGTTTGACTTTTTCTATGAATCGTTTCCGCTAAAACAAAACCCCCGGGGCGTGACAATTAGATTATGACGGCTATTTTCCTTTTTATCGGCTTGCCCTAGAAAAATGAATCATAGGGTCTATTTATAGGTTAGAAACCCTAGGAAGGAGATAAGAATCAAAAACCTACCATTTCTGGAATTTTTACGGACGGCGATCCGGATCGGATTTCTGCGATCCGGATTGCAGTAGCAAGAAAGACGGTTTCCAGAAAAACGATGGTTCGGGATCCGGATCGAAATGGCTGATCCGGATCGTTCATACAGTTTCACCAAACATCAACGTTCGGGATCCGGATTGCAAATCCTGATCCGGATCGTGCAAGTAAAAAGGTAAAACTAGTGTTCGGGATCCGGATCATAAGATGCTGCGATCCGGATTGAACCAGTGTATGAACGAACACCCTTCGGGATCCGGATTGGAATGTCTGATCCGGATCCTGAACATGTCCCATGTCCAGTTTTTGATTTTTATGCAATGAAAAATTCTTCCAGGTGTTTCTACACTACAAGAAGTATTCGGATCACCAAAAATATTTAGTTAAACATACCTGGTCCTTTTGAATTCTTCTTTCTTGAGATTGAGTTAAATGATCCAACCTTCTTCACCTTCAATCTTCAAGACTTGAACCTTTCACGAAATTACGCCAACTCAAATTCCGTAACAATCTCCCCCTTTGGCGGTTTCGTGACAAAACACAGATCCACTAAAGAAAATTCAAAAAGATATTTTTGTTGCTATCACCATACAACAAAAATTTACAATGGAGATCCAAAAATTTTAAAACATGAGATAAACTCCTAAAACAGACTCTAGACTTAGACATCTGTACTCTCTGCACACAGAAATCATTCTTGACAAAAAGAATCGTTAGATACCTCAAGAATTGAAACATACAAAACCAAGTACAGAGATAGAGTTTATCTGATCATCATGACATTTGAGAATTCAGATATGTAAGAGAATCATAGTCAAAAACCAACATATCTTCTATGCATTCAAACACCAAATGTCACAAAGTGTTAGTCCAACATCAACTTGTTAGTCATATTACATGCCCAAATAGTTAGTCGAATAGTTAGTAGGAACATGCAATCAAATCACAAGATAAACAAACCAAAGTTGAAGTTGAAGTGATACTTACCTTGATGTTCACAGTTTTCACATCATCACCATCATTGTTCAAGTTCTCTCTAAACTCTCTCCCCCTTTTTGTCACAAACGTTAGCCAAAAAATACAAGACAAGGAGAGTTAACAAGTTTAAATACAAATTAAGAAATGTGAGAGTTGAAGGGCACAAACCAAGAGCGTAAGAACCTGCAAAAGAGAAGATTAGTAGGAAACTTCATGGAGAATCGTCAGAGCTGATACACCCAAGCTTCTGAAACATTTTCTTGATCCGTTTATTCATGGAAGCTTGCTCCTTCTTCACTTCTCTGAGATCTTGGATCATCACAGCTTGTTCTTTCTTGACTTCTTTGAGATCTTCCTTCATTTCAGCGAACTCAATAGACATGCGTTCTTGTTCGTTGGAGAGTCGCTGTTGTTCTTTAAAGATTGAGCTGACAGAAGCATCATCATCAGAGGTGGATGGAGGTGCCTGCTGTGCTGGTGGAACAAGAGCTGTAGAAGTAGTTGCTTGTGGTCAAGCTCTTTGTCGAATTGGAGGAGATGGAGGATCATCTTGTTTTGTCGATAGAGACTTCACAATTGTTGTCTCATTAATGGTGCCCAAACTGTACATGTATGAGCTCGCGCTTGTATCGACTTTAAACTTTCTAAGGATGCGCATGATTATCATTAGGTAGGGTAGTCTCTCTGTGGGGTGAGAGTGTTCCACATACCGCGCCATCCTAGACCAAATGAGATAAGGAATATTCAAGTTTGCTCCCATCAATGCGGCCGGGTTTCCAAGAAGATAAAGGAATAACATCCTGTCCCATCGAAGAACCTTCGTATTCATGTTGGGAAGAATGTTGTAGCAGACAATGAAGTTTATATACCTATACTCTGGTCGAAGCTCTTTAGAGAAAACAGAATTTCCGGTTGACAAAGTATCCGGAACACAAATTCCATTGACTACAACTCTCCAGGAGTTGTCGTTGAAGCTTTGAGTTTTTAGGTAATAGAGTCCATCAGCTCTGGCTGTCATACCTAGCACATCTCCAATCAGTTAGGGTGTGACTTTGATTTTGATATTTTTAACCAAAGTATGAAATTCTCGACGTCCATCCTCGTGATCAATTAGACTTGCAGCGTTCTGATAAAACATTCGAACTGAGTGTGGACAGTACCCAGTAGTCTCAGGGAAGTTGCAAATTTGAGCAAGACCAACCTGGTCAAACCAAATCCCAAAGACTGTAGATCGTTCCTTCATTGGTTTGACATTGACATGTCTCTCGCCAATGCATTCCCTCTTCTCAAAATCCTTGATTCTTGTGGAGCTGATGAAGTCTTGTGGAGAAGGCTGTCTAGCAACTGGTTGCTCAATGGAAATTCCTTGAGCACTGCCTCTTTTTCTTGCACCGGTTTTTCTTCGTGTCCCAACTGGATTTGGATCCATAGGGGCTTTTCCTTTTTCAGCTGTAGTAGGTTTTGAAGCTTTTGATGTTTCCGCAGGAGCTTTTCCTTTCGACGCAGTGGGTGCTGTTGCTTCAACTTGAAGCTCATCCCAATCAATTGATTCCGTTTCCGACTCCGTGTCGGAATCATCCTTAGTCTTCTTTGCTTTCTTAGCCCTCTTGGGCTTGGCAGTATCCTTGACATGAACCATAGCAGCAAGTAGGAAAATAATCCATGTGATCACCATTTTGATTGCTAGTGAAAAATGTATCCTGTGAAGACCAACTCAAGAACACATGAAAAAATTATTAATTTTCAAAAATTTTAAAAATTGTACCCAAACAATCATAATCATGTAGAGAGACTAAGAATCAAATTAGTTTTGCAAAAGGAATTTTAAAAATAGATCAATTGCATGTTTTTCAAAAATTCCTATTATATGCCTTAAAACAGAATTTTCAGAAATCGAAGCCCAAAAATTCGTTAATCAGGAAAATACCTAGCATATAATCAAAACTAATCTACCCAGAGTTCTTATTTCAAAAGAGATTTGACCAAAAACCATTCACAAACGAAAAAGATAGAAAAATCTATCACGTTTTGAAGAAAATAGAGAAAACCTGTGAAAAACGAGATTTTGACCAATAAAACTTACTTGGATTCGAAGAACTTGGGTTAGGAAAGCTCCAAGGTGCAAGTATTCTAGAGAGAGAGGCTCTAGAGACTTGAGAACAAAAGATTAAGGTAAAAGAAATCAAAACCCTTTCGTTCTTATTAAAACCCTAGCCGTGATCCGGATCGGATCGAGATTTCGATCCGGATCGGCTAGCCGCAGGAAGAAGCCTGCGTTCGGGATCCGGATCACTTATCCCGATCCGGATCAGCTGCAACTTTTTCTTCAGAAAAATTTAGAAAAAATCCATAAAATCCAAAAAAAAGTATGTAAGCATTTTAGCACATCAACTTTAAACAAAAATCATCGTTTCATGTCAAGAGAAATAAATTATGTTAAATCTATCAATAACATTCAAATAATGACATGACAATTTATAGAAATTAAAACTTTTAAAGTTGATCAAGTTCAAACACATCCATCATGATCTTATGAGTACGGCGTTTATCAAATCATTAAAATGGTAAAGAAAATGAATTACCAAGATCAATAGATGTTTGAAATCCCAAATAAATTATATAATGTATCTAGACAATCTGTTGAAGAGAGTGGCTCTTTGAGCATCTTTCTTTAAAAACCCACCTTATACCAACCTTGAAATTTGACAGAGTCAAGTATCTCAATATGCATTTTACTTAATCAAAAATTGAACAACCATGCTTGGTATACATGTGGTAGCTGCACACAGTACTCGGACGACCGAGGTGGTAGCTCTTTCCTCCATGTGGTGGTAGTTTTCACACTCCTCATTGGGATGTAACTCTTTCCACATCTTTTGAGCATTTTACTTTTCTTTGACTCCCCCTCAATTGGCTATCAATTATTTAATATATAAAGTATTCAACCAAGGATTGATCTCGAATTCATACTCAACTAAATAGTCAAATAAGATAAAAACAATACCAAGAGATCATTGAGAGAGAAATTGACTTTGATCAATTAAAAATGGTTTAATTTAAATAAATGATCAATGCATCAACTGAATTATTATGATATCCAAAGCATAATAAATTTCTAATTATATGAAAGGATGCAAGTAAAGTCAATAATACACATGCTCAATTAGTGTACTATGTATAAACATAGATAAAGAACAAAAACACAAAAACAAAACCTAACCTAAGCAAAAGTTTCAAAAGGAAGTTTATTTCAAGGAAAGCATTCCAATTGCTTTACGCAAATGAATAAAACATTTTTGATCCAAAGGTTTTGTTAAGATGTCAGCTAATTGATTTTCAGTTGAAATATATGAAAGTTGAAGAGTATTTGATTCAACTAGCTCTCTAAGAAAATGATATCTAAGTTCAATGTGTTTTGTTCTAGAGTGCAACACAGGGTTTTTGGAAATGTTTATAGCACTAGTGTTGTCACAAAGAATTGTTACCGAAGTTGCTGAAATTCGGAAGTCGCTCAACACACTTTTCATCCAAATGAGTTGGGTTGAACAACTACCCGCTGAAATGTATTCCGCTTCGGCAGTCGAGAGTGCTATGCAATTCTGCTTTTTACTGTGCCATGCAACAAGGCAATGGCCAAGATAGAAGCATGCACCACTCGTGCTTTTCCGATCATCCACTGATCCTGCCCAATCGGCATCTGAGTATCCAACAATGTCCAAACTAGTTCCCATAGGATACCAAATTCCGAAATTAATCGATCCTTTGATGTACCGGATGATCCTTTTCACCGCTTTCAGGTGAACCTCCTTTGGTGCTGATTGATATCTCGTGCAAATCCCAACACTAAAGGATATATCCGGGCGACTAGCCGTGAGGTAAAGTAGACTTCCAATCATACTTCGATACAGTTTCTCGTCTACATTCTCACGATGTGATTCACTTCCAAGTCCCTTGTGGCTAGTTCCCATTGGAGTCGGAAAATCCTTCGAATTTTCTAAGTCAAACTTTTTAACCAACTCCATTGCATACTTGGATTGACACAAGTGAATACCTTCATCATTTTGTTTAATTTGCAATCCAAGAAAATAAGTCAATTCGCCCATCATGGACATCTCAAATTCGCTTTCCATGGTCTCCGCGAATTTAGAAGCATCATTATCTCTTGTTGCGCCAAATACAATGTCATCGACATAGATTTGTGCTACAATGAAATTGTTTTGATAATGCTTCACAAAGAGAGTCCTGTCAGCTCCCCCTCGAGTATAGCCCTTCTCCAAAAGGTGCTTTGTCAACCTTTCGTACCATGCTCACGGTGCTTGTTTCAGACCGTAAAGAGCCTTTTTCAAACGAAAAACATGGTTAGGTTGTTTATGGTCTACAAACCTTTTGGTTGAGCCACATAAACTTCCTCATTTAAAAACCCATTTAGAAACGCGCTCTTAACGTCCATTTGAAATAATTTGATTTTAAAATGACAAGCAATAGCAAATAGTATACGAATGGACTCGAGTCTAGCTACAGGGGCGAAAGTTTCATCAAAGTCTATACCTTCTACTTGAGAGTAGCCTTGAGCAACTAATCGTGCCTTGTTCCTGATGATAGTACCATCCTCATTTTTCTTGTTCTTGAAAATCCATTTGGTACCTATCACATTATGTTGCTTTGGAGGCTTCGTTAATTCCCAGACTTTGTTTCGCTCAAATTGATGGAGCTCTTCCTGCATTGCTTTAATCCAGTAGTCATCCTGAAGAGCTTCATCTATGTTCTTTGGTTCGATTAAAGATACGTAGCAAGCGAATCCACAAACCAACTGCCTCCGAGTTCTAACTCCTTCTTGTGGGTCTCCAATGATGTTTGATTCAGGATGATCCTTGGAGATGCGTAAAGTTTGAGGTAACGGAGTACTCGGAGGTACATGAGACGATTCCTGCACATCAGATAAACTTGAAGAACCATTAGATGCATCATTAATATTGGAAGTATTATTATGAGAAGATGCAATGGCAGGTGTATCATCATCTAGAGAGATATCGAGGGTAGATTTTTCAGATGCAAAGTGAAAAGCTTCATCTACTTTAACATTTATAGATTCTACGATCGTCTTAGATTCCAAGTTAAATACCCGATATGCTCTACTATTTGTAGAATACCCCAAGAAACTCCCTTCGTCACTTCAAGAGTCAAACTTTCCAAGATTTTCACGGCCACGTAAAATGTAACACCGACTCCCGAAGATGTGAAAATATTTGATGTTGGGTTTTCTACCACACCATAGTTCATATGGTGTATTTAACGTTCCCGGGCGCAAATAAACTCGATTAATTACATAGATTGCAGTGTTCACAGCTTCAGCCCAAAAATATAGCGGTAAATTTCCGCCTGTGAAGCATAACACGTGCCATCTCTTGAACAACCCTGTTTTGCGCTCGACAACACCATTCTGTTGAGGTGTATAGGGTGCTGAGAATTCATGCTTAATACCGTTGGAAGTGCAAAAATCAATGAATTTTGAATTTATGAATTCTCCACCTCTATCACTTCTAACACGAATGATCTTTTCATTCTTTTCAATCATAATACGATGGCAAATCTCGTGAAAAGAATCAAAAGTATCAGCTTTCTCTTTTAAAAATGCTAACCAAGAATATCTAGAGAAATCATCAACCAATAAGAAAATATACCATTTACCTCCCAAAGATGGTTGACGAGTTGGCCCCATTAAATCCATGTGCAAAAGTTCCAAAGGCCGTTTTGTACCAACGTGGTTCAAGTTCTTGTGTGCAGTCCTGGACTGTTTTCCCTTTTGGCAACCACCACACACAATGTTTTGTTTAAGTAAAAGTTTTGGAACCCCCTTGACCACGTCCTTGTTTGAAATTCTAGCAAGTTCCTTAAAATTTATGTGACCTAGCCTTTCATGCCAAAGTGTTTCATTATTCAAAGAAGCTAAGTTACAATTTTCAAAAATTTTATTTGGAACAACAAAACAATTGTTTTCAGATCTAACCCCTTTTAAAAAGAAGACATGGTCCTTATCAGTTACAACGCATTCAACAGATGAAAAGTTAACTGAAAAACCATTGTCGCAAAGTTGACTTATGCTTATGAGGTTAGTCTTAAGGCCATCAACAATAAGACGTTTTCCAAAAATCGGGCCATCTGGAATAGCTACCGTTCCTTTTCCAACAATTTTGGAAGACCGACCGTCTCCGAAAACAACAAGTCCTCCGGAGATTTTCTCAAAGTTTTGAAAACTATTTTTGTCACCGGTCATGTGACGGGAACACCCGCTATCCAGATACCAAGATGAACTATCATATGCATGCAAGGAACATTGGTAACAAGACAAGGGAAAATTTCACCTTTGCGCACCCAAACCTTTTTGGAATGCGTCGGTAATGGTCGTGAAGTTATATGCCTAGGTGAAAGCGTCTTGTTAAAGCGATTGCTGCTCCTTGATGAAGTCGTCTTGCGCGGTGAACTACCAAGGTTCTTTTCCGTCAATTGATTTACAATTGATTTCGAGGAATCACCTTTGTGGTAGTCATTGCAAGAGGTGTTTGAGGTGAGCGTTTGACTCCCGTCTTGCAATATCTTCTTATGTGCCCTGAAACACCACAACGAAAACATACCTTAGATCTTGACGATCCCAAGTGGATGAAGTAGGTTTGTTGTCGTTGTTCGTCTTGAATTTCGGTGTCGGAGGAGGAGATACCGACTGAGGCACAAAAACTGTCCCACTCGAACTTGGACTGTTTCCAGTTGAGTGTACCCGAGGCCGAACCGATTGTTTGACCAAGACCAAGAAGCCTATCCAACTTACTCCTTCCTGAAGAGAATCGCTGCAAATCATCCTTTAGTTGGAAAATGGTCTTTGTCATTTCCAGGTTATCCTGTCGAGCCTCGTTGTACACCTTTGAGAAGTGATTCGCTTTATCCACCAGTTTTGTATGTTCCTTCTCAAAAAGCTCATTGGACTCTTGAAGGGAAACATTTACTTTTATCAGATTTTCCCTTTCCACTTCAAGAGCGTTTGAGAGAGAAGTTGCCCTTTTTGCTTCTTCTTCGAGATCATGCAATCTCCCTCTCAAACTCTTGTTTTGCTTAGCCACTTTCTTTGAATCCCTCAAAAGTCTGTGGTAGGCTAAAGCAAAATCTTCACCTTCCGAATCATCCGATTCATTGTCCGTTGCATTCTTTTCAACAGTGGAGTTGGACAATGACTCGGATGTACTTGCCATTAAGCACATGAAGGGTGAAGATGTGGACGCGTGGAATGCCGTGGAGCTTTTTCTTCATCACTTGAAGACGACTCATTTGACGTTGAGTTGTCATCCCAAGTGACGACTTGCATCGCCTTCTTCTTTGCCGGATACTTGTTGGACACTCCGTTGCAATGTGGCCGTAGCCTCGACATTTGAAGCATTGTAGTTGTCCCTCTGAACTTTTCTTATCCTTTGAGAAGTTCTCTTGCTTTCTTGACTTGTAACTTGAAGTACCCTTGCCTTTGTTCGACTTTCCGAAGGATGGAGATTTACTTGAATTACCCCTTCGAAAGTTGCGGCGAAACTTCCTTGTCAAGAGAGCGAGCTGCTTCTCAAATTCCTCCATAGAAAGGTTCTCGTCATCGTCTGAGGAGGATGTATCCGCGTCTTCTTCCTTAGTTGTTTTCAACGCATAACCTGAAGACTTAGAAGAGGATGCTTTTCCAGAAGAATTGTTAGTAGTAAATGTCATTTCATAAGTTTGTAATGAACCAACTAATTCTTCTACACGTATTTCGTCCGGGTGTTTAATAGTTTCAATGGCTGTAACCTTTGGGCGAAATCGTTCAGGAAGAGTTCTTAAGATCTTTCTTACAACTTAAATTCTGGAATCTTCTCTCCCAGGTTAGCACATGAGTTTACGATGTCTTGCAATCGTGTATAGTAGTCCGTGAAAGATTCATTTTCTGCCATAAAATAGAGTCAAACTTGCTCGTAAGCATTTGCAGTTTCTGAATCTTCACGAGGTTAGTTCCCTCATGTGTAACCTGAAGAACATCCCAGATTTCTTTCGCAGTCTCACATGCCGAGACGCGAGAGAATTCAGTTTGAGATAAGGCATTAAAAATAGCATTAATTCCCTTGCCATTGTAAGAAGATGAATCTAACTCTTCCTTGGTCCATTTCGACCTAGGTTTTAAGGTGCGAACATCAGAATAATTCAGTTGGATTAGACCATCCTAATTCAATTGATTGCCACACCCTTTCGTCGATGGAAATTAAAAAGGCTTTCATCCGTACTTTCCAGTACGCATAATTTGTTCCATCAAAGAAAGGGGGTCGATTGATGTTTCCACCTTCAACCATTGTTTACAACCCTATTCCCGCTCTGATACCACTTGTTGGGTTATATGTAATATAGATCTAAATAGGGGAAAAAACACCTAGAGGGGGGTGAATAGGTGTAAACAATAAACACTCAAAAATCGTTGCGATAAAAACCCAATGCGGAAATAAAATAACACGCAAGATTTTTACGTGGAAAACTCCAAACCGGAGTAAAAAACCACGGGACCGATAACACGGTGAAATCCACTAGAATTAAAACACGTACAAGGTGATTTACCGTACACACAGACGACTCAACCTTTTCCATACGCTCCTAGAGGATCTTCTCCGCTCGCTCCGCAACGCTTCTCGAATCCACGATCTGCGCCCAACGCCGAATCCACGGCGTCCAACGTCGAATCCACGACGTCCGACCGAATCCACGGTCTTCACCCAGTAGCACGCTTCGAATCCACGAACGTACTCGCTCCGAATCCACGAGAGCGGTTGAACCTTGAATCCACAAGGACACGCGAATCCACGCGCCGATTTTGGGGAAATCGTTGTTTTTGGGTGGTGATGATCCGCCGAATACTTAGATCAAAGATAGATCGGAAATACCATCTAAGTATTCATTAGTTTGATTCAACTCAAGATGTGAGTATGAAAACCTAGAATCAAACTAATCAATATAGATGAAGAAACATAGAGTAATCTCTAATGATTTCCTTTCTTCTCTATATGTGGATCTTAGGCCGTATAAGATGATATTTGAAAATGACGGCTATTTTTTTTTTGGCCCCTAGAAAAAGAATCATAGGGTCTATTTATAGGTTAGAAACCCTAGGAAGGAGATAAGAATCAAAAACCTACCATTTCTGGAATTTTACGGACGGCGATCCGGATCGGATTTCTGCGATCCGGATTGCAGTAGCAAGAAAGACGGTTTCCAGAAAAACGAAGGTTCGGGATCCGGATCGAAATGCTGATCCGGATCGTTCATACAGTTCACCAAACATCAACGTTCGGGATCCGGATTGCAAAGCCTGATCCGGATCGTTCAAGTAAAAGGTAAAACTAGTGTTCGGGATCCGGATCAAGAGATGCTACGATCCGGATTGAACAGTGTATGAACGAACACCCTTCGGGATCCGGATTGGAATGTCTGATCCGGATCCTGAACATGTCCCATGTCCAGTTTTTGATTTTTATGCAATGAAAAATTCTTCCAAGTGTTTCTACACTACAAGAAGTATTCGGATCACCAAAAATCTTTAGTTAAACATACCTGATCCTTTTGAATTCTTCTTTCTTGAGATTGAGTTAAATGATCCAACTTCTTCACCTTCAATCTTCAAGACTTGAACCTTTCACGAAACTACGCCAACTCAAATTCCGTAACACCTCTGGTGGCCTAAATTAAGGAATGATGTGACGCAGTTAGTGGCACGAGCTTAGTGTCGCAACAGGGTGAAGGGGAGGAACATCAGCGACCAGCGGGAAAAAACTAAACCATTACCATACCGGAGTGGGAATGGGAAGGGATCATCCCATGGATTTTGGGGACGGATTTCATGGGTCGCTCGCACAAGGACTGACGCGATATGGGTCATGTGGACCGTCTGACCGATAATGGCCCACTATACCGATTCACACGACGTGGAGTAGAGATCGGATGGCGCAGACCTATATTGACGCAGGTGGTGAGTTTGCATGGCCAGCAGTCCATCATCCATGAACCTCGGACGGGACATCACGCTTCGTGGTCAAATTTCTGGCGGAATGTCTGCAGCAGGCACTGGGAACCAAAGCGCAGTTTAGCACGGCTTTTCCCC
>JAQNDB010003881.1:0-26825 GCA_029204045.2 Tillandsia leiboldiana
GGTCCTTGTTTGAAATTTTAACAAGTTCCTTAAAATTTATGTGACCTAGCCTTTCATGCCAAAGTGTTTCAATTATTCAAAGAAACTAGGTTATATTTTTCTGAAATTTTATTAGGAACAACATAGCAATTGTTTCAGATCTAACCCCTTTTAAAAAGAAGACATGGTCCTTATCAGTTACAACGCATTCAATAGATGAAAAGTTAACTGAAAAACCATTGTCGCAAAGTTGACTTATGCTTATGAGGTTAGTCTTAAGGCCATCAACAATAAGACGTTTTTCAAAATCGGGCCATCTGGAATAGCTACCGTCCCTTTTCCAACAATTTTGGAAGATCGACCGTCTCCGAAAACAACAAGTCCACCGGAGATTTTCTCAAGATTTTGAAAACTATTTTTGTCACCGGTCATGTGACGGAACAACCGCTATCCAGATACCAAGACGACTATCATATGCATGCAAGGAAACATTGGTAACAAGACAAGGAAAAATTTCACCTTGCGCACCCAAACCTTTTTGGAATGCGTCGGTAATGGTCGTGAAGTTATATGCCTAGGTGAAAGCGTCTTGTTAAAACGATTGCTGCTCCTTGATGTAGTCGTCTTGCGCGGTAAACTACCAGGGTTCTTTTCCTTCAATTGATTTGCAATTGATTTCCGAGGAATCACCTTTGTGGTAGTCATTGCAAGAGGTGTTTGAGGTGAGCGTTTGACTCCCGTCTTGCAATATCTCTTATGTGCCCTGAAACACCCACAACGAAAACATACCTAGATCTTGACGATCCCCAAAGAGGATGAGAAGGTTTGTTGTCGTTGTTTGTCTTGAATTCCAGTGTCGGAGGAGGAGATACCGACTGAGGCACAAAAACTGTCCCACTCGAACTTGGACTGTTTCCAGTTTGATGTGTACCCGAGGCCGAACCGATTTGATTGACCAAGACCAAGAAGTCTATCCAACTTACTCCTTCCTGAAGAGAATCGCTGCAAGTCATCCTTGAGTTGGAAAATGGTCTTTGTCATTTCCAGGTTATCCTGTCGAGCCTCGTTGTAGAGCTTTGAGAAGTGATTCGCTTTATCCACTAGATTTGTATGTTCCTTCTCAAACAAGCTCATTGGACTCTTGAAGGGAAACATTTACTTTTATCAGATTTTCCCTTTCCACTTCAAGAGCGTTTGAGAGAGAAGTTGCCCTTTTTGCTTCTTCTTCGAGATCATGCAATCTCCCTCTCAAACTCTTGTTTTGCTTAGCCACTTTCTTTGAATCCCTCAAAAGTCTGTGGTAGGCTAGAGCAAAATCTTTCACCTTCGGAATCATCCGATTCATTGTCCGTTGCATTCTTTTCAACAGTGGAGTTGGACAATGACTCGGACGTACTTGCCATAAAGCACATGAAGGGTGAAGATGTGGACCGCGTGGAATGCCGTGGTGCTCTTTTCTTCATCACTTGAAGACGACTCATTTGACGTTGAGTTGTCATCCCAAGTGACGACTTGCATCGCCTTCTTCTTCGCCGGATAGTTGTTGGGACACTCCGTTGCAATGTGGCCGTAGCCTCGACATTTGAAGCATTGTAGTTGTCCCTCTGAACTTTTCTTATCCTTTGAGAAGTTCTCTTGCTTTCTTGACTTGTAACTTGAAGTTGTCACGCCCCAGGGTCGAAACTGCGACCCGGGCTCGCCAACAGATCCGCCATCTGTACGGAAACTGCCGCACAGACGAAGCGTCTACCCTGCAAGTCAGATCTATAGCTAAAAACATGTATCAGAGCTGAGCTAAAACCAAAAGCTATAGAATCAAACTGAACATCTGGAATAGTAAAATCTCCACTAGTACACAAATCCTCAAGGTACAAAGTCTCACAGAAATAAAAACAAATACTATCCTCATAAGTCTCGCAGAATGTCCAGTACAAAAGTGGAACATAAAATACACCGGGTACATCTACCTCAGACTCTCAATGCTGGTAAGGAACTAATCGGCCGCGTCCTCACCTCGATCTGCTGTCTCCGCGCGAACCAAGCCGGAACAGCTGCCTCAATAATCTGTCACCGCAGCGGGTGTGAGATCTACTGCAGAAGGCAGATCTCAGTGGTACCGTCCCAATATCTACAGTATGCCCACTAAGTCTACTGGAGGCAAAACAGATAGGTATGCAGATAGATAGATAAAGGGTAAGTGAAAGAAAACTACAGCTAAAAGTCTCAATCATAAAGCTCAATAAACTCTACCAATAACATGATATGCATACACCCTCTACTGCTAAGATGCCTCAGTATCAATGCTCAAAGGACAGAAACCCATCTCAGAACATAATATGTAAACCACTCGCACACGAGGTGCCCAATCGACCCAATCGAACTGACTGCCTCATAGGGTCCAGTCAAGCCTGCGCCTACCTACTGCCGTTACATCCCGGAGGACCGGACTTACGTAGGGCGTCCGTGATTGCCACTAACTGGCCCAGCCAGAGGGACTGCGTCCGTAACTGCCACTAACTGGCCCAGTCAGAGGGACGGCGTCGACAAGTCGCGATACAAAAGTAACAGATCCACCCCGGGCGTGGCTCTCGAGAGGTGCGACCCCACCGAGGAAAAGGTATCCGCGCACTCTGTCGCTCAGGTGGCACTGCAGGCTATAGTCCAAAATCCACGCTCACTCTCAGAACGGAAAGACTCAGGATCCTCAAACATCTCGCACAACGGTCGGAGCACTCTCGACGACTCAGCTGATCAGCTCTCTCGAATCACGAGACACTAGCAAACTCTACCAACTCGTGGCACAAAACACACTGGCTGGATATACTCCACAGCCAGGATCGACCCACAACTCAGGGCTAATAAAACCGGTCAGACAACACACAACGACCCGGGATCACCGTCAACCCCAACGGTTCCCAACGACACTCGCACAGTCTAAACTCAGCTACCGGTCTCCACTTAGCCCCCAGGCACGAGTGCAACAATGTCCCACAGAAACCTGACCCCTCGGCCCACTACCCGGGCGAGGCAACACTATGTCCAGGAAAGATGCAAAGCGTGGGATGTCTAATGCATAAAGGAACCTAGCCCAAATCCTCACATGATCTGTCGGAGAACCCTCAACGACTCAATCTGATAATGCACAAGCCATGGCTAAGTCGGGAAACCTCCACGACTCGATCTGCCAGAACCCCAAAACTCTCATAACTAAGTGGGAGAACCACTTCCACTATCAAATCAGAGATACGTAACTCATGATCTAGAAATAATCTCCTCAACCTACAAGGGAGCTCAAATCCACCTGACACTAGGACTCATCCCAAAGCTCAAAAAGGGATCACTCGGCCCCCAGGCACGAGGTCTGATGCACCCTGAATCTATGCCATACCTCTGGCGAATTCATAATTTAAAAACCGCCTTTTTAAAAAATGCTGATTTTCCTTAAAACGGGCTTCCTCGATTTTTAAAACGATTCAGGTGCAATTATGGTGCCAACAAAACATGCAGTCTAGTGTCATATAGTATCTGGGGTATACTAAAAATAATCTGGGGTTCTACATAATTTCCTAAAAATTTCCAGGCAACTATCAGATCTAAAAACAGTGAAAATTTGCATAATAAACATGATCAACTTGCATTCAATAGCATTAAAGGGCATTCCATAAATTTTGGAGAAATTCCAACCCACCTGGAACGCAATCCGCAGGCAACGCTGAAGTTGGTGTAGTGGCGAAACCTCGAACTGTTGAAACCTCGAAAATCGTGCCGCGCGCGCGCACCGTCGCGAAACACTAAAAATCCCCGGAAGCTCGAGCATAAGTTAAAAACATAAGTCGAAGTCCACCAACAAAAAGGTAAACCACAGAACACATAAACTTCATACTTGCAATAAGAAGTCTACAGCACCCTCAAGTAGCTCCATCATTAGAGATCCGCCCACATCAAGTCTACTTACATACAATAAAATCCACAAAACCAATACTTATATATATATTTGGCTCTCAGCATAGAACAAGTCCTCAATAACATCAACTTACTTAATTAAGAGTTCACAACACCCCTCAAGCCTCCAAAATTACACATCCAGCTCACATTCTCAGCCCCAAGCAGCACAATAAAAAGAATAAAGTTCATCCAACCACAGCAGCTCCAAAAGCTCACAGGGACAAAGATAATTCCACCCTTACACAACTAATGCAAAATTCTAAATCCAACACAAAGATCCCACAACACCCTCATAATACAAGCTTACATAGTCCAAATTACAAGCTCCAAAGCATAATACTAACAATTCATACATAATAAATTAAATGACTCCTCCCAATCCAACAGCACACATCCCAAACCACCACACCAACGAAGGCCACCTCACACATAGAAATACTAGATCACTAAATCAAGAAATAATTAAGTCCAAGACTATTCTCTTATAGGTAACCCACCATACGCTCTCATAGCACCCATAAAGAAAATCACAAGCTCACCAAATCACCCCACAGCATTAAGTCCACGGTATTATTCAAACTCCAGCTCCTCTGCATACACCATACTCTCTTAGCACATACACATCATGCCAAGCTCAAGCACAAAATAAATACATAAATCCATCAACTCACCAACACCACTTGGTCCTATACATATAACCACCCACCGCACACTCTAAACAAATACATAATCGCATAAACCCAAGTCCATCCTCAATAGGTAACACTCAGCACACATAACCCATAGCACCAACAAAGCAAGCTCCAAAAACCCAACAGCACGGTGCCAACCTGCGAGAGAAAAGAGGGAAAAACAATGAAATAAAATAACATAAAATATTTTAATCTCGGTCCGCAGCACACGGCACCGGTCCTCCGCGTGCGCGCCAGCCGCACGCAGCAGCGCGCGCACCCCACGCGATGCCGCCGCTGCCGCTGCCGCTGCGCGCCGCTCGCAATCTGCGCGCCTGCCAGGGCAGCGCCCGCATGGGCGCTGGCTGTAGCGCAGCGCAGCGCGCCCGCCTGGGCAGCGCCCGCATGGGCGCTGGCTGCCTACCAGCGCAGCGCCGCGCGCAGCCTGGGCAGCGGCAGCATGGGCGCTGGGCTTGTGACGCGGCACACCCACGCATAAGGACTGCGAGTCCACAAACCAACACCTCCACCTCAACCCAAAACCAAACAAAACCCAAGAAACCAACTCACAAAAAGAACTGCAAGCTTACCCTGCTTGGAGGTCGACGCGCGCACATCCACTCGGCTCCTCCCGGCTTCAAGCAGGGTCAAAAACCAACCTCAAGCATCACCACCTCTCTAAACTCACTTCCTCAATTTTTTTCCTTCTCCCACTTCTTCTCTATCTTCCTTCTTTTCTCATTTCCTCTGTTCCACCCTTCATTCCTCTGATTTATGGTGAAGGAGGAGGTGACGTGGCAAGGTGCTTAATTAGGGGACGCCTAATTAATGAGGTAGGTGGCAGCATTTAATGCTCCACAGCAAAGAAATATCTCAACACACACCTAATCCAATTAAATCATTCACATTCTCTTTCTTTCTTACTTGCTGCCTCAAAGACTTATCCCATAAATTAATTAAATTAATTAATTAATCCAAAATAGGCCAACTCCAAGTCACTGTTCGCCTTCGGGTTCTCCGCGTCAGTCCGGAACCTCCCGAACCCCGCTGTAATCATAAAGTACACCTGTTCCAAGTGTTCCCAATATTTCTGTACTCCACTGTGAAGTCGAGGCTTCCCCGAAACCGGTCCTCTAACGGCGAGCAATGCCCGAAAAATCCGAATCGACCTGGGGCTTCCGCGTTGATCCGAATCAACCCGAACTCAACTGTAATCCAATATGGAACACGCTCGAGACGATTTCTCCACACCACGCCAACTTATGAGGTCGGTGCGCCATCCGAAATCCCGGTACTCTACACTCTCCCCTCCTTAAAAAGGGTTTCGTCATCGAAACCAGAATAGATCCATAACTCAGGAGGGTATCTCAATTAAATCGGGATAGTAGATCTTCAGCTCTCAGGTGGTCGTTCTCACTCATCATGATGGCTCCACTGAACCTACACCCAAGGTATAACTCGACTGCACAATTCCTTTGTCTCACAAGCGAGAATTCGCATCGGTCGCTCCAGATAGCTCAATTCCTCGCCCAACTCCAGGGAAGTGAAATCCAAAACATGCCAGGGATCAAATATACTTCTTCCAGCTAGATAATTACTTGCGGACCAAACACCTCGCGCAAACTCAAAACAACAAATCCCTGCGGATAGAAGCTTCCACAATCAAAATCTCCAAATCCAAACTCTAGGCCCCCAATAGGCATAACTCCCTCGTTGCTCCTTAGCAACCAAAATGCTCAAAGCTCTACAATACACCCTCACATCCAGCAATCGGGGAAAGGAGTTCAATATCGGGAATAACGCTCAAACCTTATCTCTCAATTCCAAGTTCCCATGAGCGGCGACCACTGATTGAACACCTCATTCCAAGGTTGCACTGCTCGCCTAGCCAAGGCGTACACACCACCATGTCCTCGCCGGGATAACGATATGCTATAAGGTCAAACTTACAATCCCAGTAACTCCGTCCACCGGCGTTGACTCAACCAAAATCCTCTTGAGTAACCAAGTACTTCAGGTTCAAGGGTCTCTGGATAACTCCTCGAAGCAACTGGCCCTGCTTAGTCCAAAAACTTCTGACCTCAGTCACTAACATAGGTTTAGGCCCAACCCAAACGACATCACTCTTCGTTGGTTCCACAGTCACTCTTGTAGCTGGAAACCAAGGCCTAACAACACAACCTTTCGAAGTCAACAAGAATACTCTATAAACTTGACATTAAACTTCTTCTCTCTCGGAAGTTGCAGCACTCTCTCCAAGTGCTCCTCAGGCTCTATATCGCCTCGGAAATAAATCCAAATGTCCATGACGGGTACGGCTACCCACCCGTCCAACACAGCTGGAACACTCAATTCCTCAAATCCTAAGGATGGCAGGGCATTAGTCAATCCACTTGACCGCGCTGCAACTCATAATGCCCCCACTGGTTCCTGAACACTCACCGGTCACAGCCCTCGGCTGTATTGTTCCAAAAAGATACCTGCCTCACAAATGAGCATCTGCTGCAACACAATCCGAGTCTGTCTATACTCGACCAACAAAGAGACCTCACCGTTGTGTACTCACAACGTGGCATCACTACCGTGTATCAATGGTGCGGCATCATACTCAAGTATCAATCTCTAGGTTCCTCACAGTCATATACCCACGACGTGGCTATGGGTCAATCAGACCCGCTCCATTCCATCAGATCCCGCAACTGCGCTAACAGCTTTCACTCTCTGCCTTAAGTGATACTCCAAGTGGTGCTATCGAAGTTGGCGCAGTTTCCAAAACTACGTCAATGACTACCTTGATCTCAACTCACTAAACGGCGGCTTCAAAATCAGCTTAAGTAGACTCACCCGGGATCACACGGGCGATGAGGATATCATTCAATCCCGGTGCCGCCGTAAGCACCTCTTCTACAGTCGCCAGCAACGCGATATGACCACGACTCAACTTGTCGTGGTCTAGCTATAACGACCCGGCCCACTAGCAATAATAACTCGTTGGGCCGAAACCACAGCCCAAAATGCTTAAGCCCAGTTATTATTACTAGTGTCCAAGTCTCATATAAACCCAATCACAAATCCATCCACATCCGATGTGGGACTATTGGGGGCGTCACAGACTCCCCCCGTTTAGGCCTGACGTCCTCGTCAGCCCAAACACACACACACAAGCCCAAGATCACCAGGCGATGTGAGACTCGTCTCGCTAGTCCTGTCATCTAGACCCAGACTCAGCCGAGACTCGCCGCACACTTCCGGCTGGTTATTGGCTCTGATACCAAATGTAACGACCCGGCCCACTAGCAATAATAACTTGTTGGGCCCACGCCTGGTGCTTGTGAGTGTGCTTGAGCCTGACGTGGACGTCAGGGCTTAAGGGGGGAAGAATGTGACACCCCCGGAATTTGGATTAGTCCTCTATATAAATGATATAATAGGACTAAATCTCTAACCCGGCTATAGCATTTTGGATGGTAGCAAGATCCAAGAGGAACATGAGAGTTAAGCGTGCTAGAGCTAGAGTAGTTCTAGGATGGGTGACCCCCTGGGAAGTGGGGCGTCACACTAGCTCCCTCTATAAACACACTCCTCCTGACCAGGTTTACGGAGGTTCATCGTCCTCTCTCGACAATCCATGATAGCAAAACCTTGGGGTAACCCATCCCCCTCCAACCTTGAATCAACAACTCGAAACTAATGTAGGACCAACAACTCCATGGATCAAATCCGAGGTCCTAACTGCACTGGGCAGGACTGGCCACACTCACCATGTGGTAAACGTGAATTGGAACCTGATCCTCACGTGCACAAGCCAACAGTCCCTTCTCTGGCCCACACGAAGCTACCCCTGCTTCACAGAAACATGCCCAAGCTGTGTCGGCGTCAGCAAGTTCTAAAACCAATGACTATAAAGAAGACCTCATCAGGTAAAATACAATCCACTGTCCTGGTGCCCTCTAGTCAGCTGCACGAACTCATCAACTAGATGCTGGTGGCCATCGCTCAATCTGCCACGGCATCCCGGCTCTGACATACTCATCCTGGCACTGATGCTGGTGTCTCTGCTGTCAAGAACCTCCTAGTCTCTGTCTCCCAAGAGGCTCATGATCCTGAGACTGGAATCATGGCAACTTCGGTCCACTCAATTGTCCCCACAATCGGCGATACTGGGCGTCTCTCACTGGAGCTGGTCACGCGCTCATCGTCCCTCCTGGACGTGATCACTGATCCTGGGTCAATTCATCGAGCATGCCCAAACGCTGCATCTAAAGTCGGCAACTGCCGAGAACATACAAAGAGATAGATATCCCGATGCAGTCCCCTCTCAAACATAATCAACCTCTAAACCTCATCCTGGGCGACAAGGGGTACACTGCTCAACCGTCGCAGAAACTCGCTCCAGGTCATCAACTGTGCTCCCGGTGGTCCAACAGGACGGACTCGACGCCACCAACTCTCGGTGTCCTTATCCAAAAGTGCATGACCAAGCGCCTTGATGCTTCTCCTGGATGAACAAATCCTCGAACAACTCTTCCATAGCAGCGATCCAGTTCTCGGCCTCCCAAGGCCCCAAACTCGGCCGCGAAATCTGCAGGGGATGGAACTGGATGCGGTACACAACCGATCGGCAATCTCTTGCTGCTCCTGCACTATCCACAGTGCGATCTGGGTCGAAGTCGACGATGTCCCGGCCGGAGGTACTACTGGCGATACCCCGGGGATGCTCTCGATCCAAACATGCGCTTCACGCGCTCCATGTTCTCTTCCGGCGCCGCATCGCCTCAAATATCAGGACTGCTTGGGCCTGAATCTCTCAGGCCTCTCTCGGCTCTATCCATTTAACTTCCCGATATACGAGTTCCTCATCCAAGGTCAAACACGCCCTCGCCGCTGCACGGCGTCTCGGAAGCATTAAAAACCACTGCAACATAACAAACATTAGGACAAAAACTCTCTCGACCCAATCCAGCGAAAGTCTATAACATGTTAACCATTCTAAAGCATTATGTTGTCTGCAGCCAACATAATCATCTTTAGAGAAATAACATGTAAGATCACTCGCCCCAATCCAATGGGGGAGGTACAACTCAATCAGGACTCTCGGTAACGTCACGTCTCTCTCGACAGTCATCCTACTGTCCAACCAATAGCCTAGGGTCACTAAGTCCTCAATGACCTATACACCTAGGCTCTGATACCACCCTAATCTGTCACGCCCCAGGGTCGAAACTGCGACCCGGGCTCGCCAACAGATCCGCCATCTGTACGGAAACTGCCGCACAGACGAAGCGTCTACCCTGCAAGTCAGATCTATAGCTAAAAACATGTATCAGAGCTGAGCTAAAACCAAAAGCTATAGAATCAAACTGAACATCTGGAATAGTAAAATCTCCACTAGTACACAAATCCTCAAGGTACAAAGTCTCACAGAAATAAAACAAATACTATCCTCATAAGTCTCGCAGAATGTCCAGTACAAAAGTGGAACATAAAATACACCGGGTACATCTACCGCAGACTCTCAATGCTGGTAAGGAACTAATCGGCCGCGTCCTCACCTCGATCTGCTGTCTCCGCGCGAACCAAGCCGGAACAGCTGCCTCAATAATCTGTCACCGCAGCGGGTGTGAGATCTACTGCAGAAGGCAGATCTCAGTGGGTACCGTCCCAATATCTACGGTATGCCCACTAAGTCTACTGGAGGCAAAACAGATAGGTATGCAGATAGATAGATAAAGGGTAAGCTGAAAGAAAACTACAGCTAAAAGTCTCAATCATAAAGCTCAATAAACTCTACCAATAACATGATATGCATACACCCTCTACTGCTAAGATGCCTCAGTATCAATGCTCAAAGGACAGAAACCCATCTCAGAACATAATATGTAAACCACTCGCACACGAGGTGCCCAATCGACCCAATCGAACTGACTGCCTCATAGGGTCCAGTCAAGCCTGCGCCTACCTACTGCCGTTACATCCCGGAGGACCGGACTTACGTAGGGCGTCCGTGACTGCCACTAACTGGCCCAGCCAGAGGGACTGCGTCCGTAACTGCCACTAATTGGCCCAGTCAGAGGGACGGCGTCGACAAGTCGCGATACAAAAGTAACAGATCCACCCCGGGCGTGGCTCTCGAGGGGTGCGACCCCACCGAGGAAAAGGTATCCGCGCACTCTGTCGCTCAGGTGGCACTACAGGCTATAGTCCAAAATCCACGCTCACTCTCAGAACGGAAAGACTCAGGATCCTCAAACATCTCGCACAACGGTCGGAGCACTCTCGACGACTCAGCTGATCAGCTCTCTCGAATCACGAGACACTAGCAAACTCTACCAACTCGTGGCACAAAACACACTGGCTGGAGATACTCCACAGTCAGGATCGACCCACAACTCAGGGCTAATAAAACCGGTCAGACAACACACAACGACCCGGGATCACCGTCAACCCCAACGGTTCCCAACGACACTCGCACAGTCTAAACTCAGCTACCGGTCTCCACTCAGCCCCCAGGCACGAGTGCAACAATGTCCCACAGAAACCTGACCCCTCGGCCCACTACCCGGGCGAGGCAACACTATGTCCAGGAAAGATGCAAAGCGTGGGATGTCTAATGCATAAAGGAACCTAGCCCAAATCCTCACATGATCTGTCGGAGAACCCTCAACGACTCAATCTGATAATGCACAAGCCATGGCTAAGTCGGGAAACCTCCACGACTCGATCTGCCAGAACCCCAAAACTCTCATAACTAAGTGGGAGAACCACTTCCACTATCAAATCAGAGATACGTAACTCATGATCTAGAAATAATCTCCTCAACCTACAAGGGAGCTCAAATCCACCTGACACTAGGACTCATCCCAAAGCTCAAAAAGGGATCACTCGGCCCCCAGGCACGAGGTCTGATGCACCCTGAATCTATGCCATACCTCTGGCGAATTCATAATTTAAAAACCGCCTTTTAAAAAAATGCTGATTTTCCTTAAAACGGGCTTCCTCGATTTTTAAAACGATTCAGGTGCAATTATGGTGCCAACAAAACATGCAGTCTAGTGTCATATAGTATCTGGGGTATACTAAAAATAATCTGGGGTTCTACATAATTTCCTAAAAATTTCCAGGCAACTATCAGATCTAAAAACAGTGAAAATTTGCATAATAAACATGATCAACTTGCATTCAATAGCATTAAAGGGCATTTCATAAATTTTGGAGAAATTCCAACCCACCTGGAACGCAATCCGCAGGCAACGCTGAAGTTGGTGTAGTGCCGAAACCTCGAACTGTTGAAACCTCGAAAATCGTGCCGTGCGCGCGCACCGTCGCGAAACACTAAAAATCCCCGGAAGCTCGAGCATAAGTTAAAAACATAAGTCGAAGTCCACCAACAAAAAGGTAAACCACAGAACACATAAACTTCATACTTGCAATAAGAAGTCTACAGCACCCTCAAGTAGCTCCATCATTAGAGATCCGCCCACATCAAGTCTACTTACATACAATAAAATCCACAAAACCAATACTTATATATATATTTGGCTCTCAGCATAGAACAAGTCCTCAATAACATCAACTTACTTAATTAAGAGTTCACAACACCCCTCAAGCCTCCAAAATTACACATCCAGCTCACATTCTCAGCCCCAAGCAGCACACTAAAAAGAATAAAGTTCATCCAACCACAGCAGCTCCAAAAGCTCACAGGGACAAAGATAATTCCACCCTTACACAACTAATGCAAAATTCTAAATCCAACACAAAGATCCCACAACACCCTCATAATACAAGCTTACATAGTCCAAATTACAAGCTCCAAAGCATAATACTAACAATTCATACTTAATAAATTAAATGACTCCTCCCAATCCAACAGCACACATCCCAAACCACCACACCAACGAAGGCCACCTCACACATAGAAATACTAGATCACTAAATCAAGAAATAATTAAGTCCAAGACTATTCTCTTATAGGTAACCCATCATACACTCTCATAGCACCCATAAAGAAAATCACAAGCTCACCAAATCACCCCACAGCATTAAGTCCACGGTATTATTCAAACTCCAGCTCCTCTGCATACACCATACTCTCTTAGCACATACACATCATGCCAAGCTCAAGCACAAAATAAATACATAAATCCATCAACTCACCAACACCACTTGGTCCTATACATATAACCACCCACCGCACACTCTAAACAAATACATAATCGCATAAACCCAAGTCCATCCTCAATAGGTAACACTCAGCACACATAACCCATAGCACCAACAAAGCAAGCTCCAAAAACCCAACAGCACGGTGCCAACCTGCGAGAGAAAAGAGGGAAAAACAATGAAATAAAATAACATAAAATATTTTAATCTCGGTCCGCAGCACATGGCACCGGTCCTCCGCGTGCGCGCCAGCCGCACGCAGAACCGCGCGCACCCCACGCGATGCCGCCGCTGCCGCTGCCGCTGCGCGCCGCTCGCAATCTGCGCGCCTGCCTGGGCAGCGCCCGCATGGGCGCTGGCTGCAGCGCAGCGCAGCGCAGCGCGCCCGCCTGGGCAACGCCCGCATGGGCGCTGGCTGTCTACCAGCGCAGCGCCGCGCGCAGCCTGGGCAGCGGCAGCATGGGCGCTGGGCTTGTGACGCGGCACACCCACGCACAAGGACTGCGAGTCCACAAACCAACACCTCCACCTCAACCCAAAACCAATCAAAACCCAAGAAACCAACTCACAAATAGAACTGCAAGCTTACCCTGCTTGGAGGTCGACGCGCGCGCATCCACTCGGCTCCTCCCGGCTTCAAGCAGGGTCAAAAACCAACTTCAAGCATCACCACCTCTCTAAACTCACTTCCTCAATTTTTTTCCTTCTCCCACTTCTTCTCTATCTTCCTTCTTTTCTCATTTCCTCTGTTCCACCCTTCATTCCTCTGATTTATGGTGAATGAGGAGGTGACGTGGCAAGGTGCTTAATTAGGGGACGCCTAATTAATGAGGTAGGTGGCAGCATTTAATGCTCCACAGCAAAGAAATATCTCAACACACACCTAATCCAATTAAATCATTCACATTCTCTTTCTTTCTTACTTGCTGCCTCAAAGACTTATCCCATAAATTAATTAAATTAATTAATTAATCCAAAATAGGCCAACTCCAAGTCACTGTTCGCCTTCGGGTTCTCCGCGTCAGTCCGGAACCTCCCGAACCCCGCTGTAATCATAAAGTACACCTGTTCCAAGTGTTCCCAATATTTCTGTACTCCACTGTGAAGTCGAGGCTTCCCCGAAACCGGTCCTCTAACGGCGAGCAATGCCCGAAAAATCCGAATCGACCTGGGGCTTCCGCGTTGATCCGAATCAACCCGAACTCAACTGTAATCCAATATGGAACACGCTCGAGACGATTTCTCCACACCACGCCAACTTATGAGGTCGGTGCGCCATCCGAAATCCCGGTACTCTACAGAAGTACCCTTGCCTTTGTTCGACTTTCCGAAGGATGGAGATTTACTTGCATTACCCCTTCGAAAGTTGCGACGAAACTTCCTTGTCAAGAGAGCGAGCTGCTTCTCAAATTCCTCCATAGAAAGGTTCTCGTCATCGTCTGAGGAGGATGTATCCGCGTCTTCTTCCTTAGTTGTTTTCAACGCATAACCTGAAGACTTAGAAGTGGATGCTTTTCCAGAAGAATTGTTAGTAGTAAATGTCATTTCATAAGTTTGTAATGAACCAACTAATTCTTCTACACGTATTTCGTCTGGGTGTTTAATAGTTTCAATGGCAGTAACCTTTGGGCGAAATCGTTCAGGAAGAGTTCTTAAGATCTTTCTTACAACCTTAAATTCTGGAATCTTCTCTCCCAGGTTAGCACATGAGTTTACGATGTCTTGCAATCGTGTATAGTAGTCCGTGAAAGATTCATTTTCTGCCATCAAGATAGAGTCAAACTTGCTCGTAAGCATTTGCAGTTTCTGAATCTTCACGAGGTTAGTTCCCTCATGTGTAACCTGAAGAACATCCCAGATATCTTTCGCAGTCTCACATGCCGAGACGCGAGAAAATTCAGTTTGAGATAAGGCATTAAAAATAGCATTAATTCCCTTGCCATTGTAAGAAGATGAATCTAACTCTTCCTTGGTCCATTTCGACCTAGGTTTTAAGGTGCGAACATCACCAATAAATTCAGTTGGATTAGACCATCCTAATTCAATTGATTGCCACACCCGTTCGTCGATGGAAATTAAAAGGCTTTCATCCGTACTTTCCAGTACGCAAAATTTGTTCCATCGAAGAACGGGGGTCGGTTGATGTTTCCACCTTCAACCATTGTTTACAACCCTATTCCCGCTCTGATACCACTTGTTGGGTTATATGTAATAAGGATCTAAATAGGGAAAAAAACACCTAGAGGGGGGTGAATAGGTGTAAACGTATAAACACTCAAAAATCGTTGCGATAAAAACCCAATGCGGAAATAAAAATAACACGCAAGATTTTTACGTGGAAAACTCCATCACCGGAGTAAAAAACCACGGGACCGATAACACGACGAAATCCACTAGAATTAAAACACGTACAAGGTGATTTACCGTACACACTTACGACTCAACCTTTTCCATACGCTCCTAGAGGATCTTCTCCGCTCGCTCCACGACGCTTCTCGAATCCACGATCTGCGCCCAACGCCGAATCCACGGCGTCCAACGTCGAATCCACGACGTCCGACCGAGTCCACGGTCTTCACCCAGTAGCACCCTTCGAATCCATGAACGTGCCTCGCTCCGAATCCACGAGAGCGGTTGAACCTTGAATCCACAAGGACACGCGAATCCACGCGCCGATTTTGGGGTAAATCGTTGTTTTTGGGTGGTGATGATCCGCCGAATACTTAGATCAAAGATAGATCGGAAATACCATCTAAGTATTCATTAGTTTGATTCAACTCAAGATGTGAGTATGAAAACCTAGAATCAAACTAATCAATATAGATGAAGAAACATAGAGTATTCTCTAATGATTTCCTTTCTTCTCTATTTGTGGATCTAGAGCCGTATAAGAGATGACGGCTACTTTTTCTATTCTGTGGACTTACCCTAGAAAAAGAATCATAGGGTCTATTTATAGGTTAGAAACCCTAGGAAGGAGATAAGAATCAAAAACCTAGTATTTCTGGAATTTTGACGGACGGCGATCCGGATCGGATTTGGACGATCCGGATTGCAGTAGCAATAAAGACGGTTTCCAGAAAACAAAGGTTCGGGATCCGGATCGGAGTGCCTGATCCGGATCGTTCATACATTTCAGAAAACTCAACGTTCGGGATCCGGATCGTGAGATGCTGCGATCCGGATTGAAGTAATGTATGAAACAACAACCTTCGGGATCCGGATCGCTGGCTCTGATCCGGATCCTGAACATGTCCGAACACCAGTTTTTGATTTTTATGCAATTAAAAATTCTTCCAAGTGTTTCTACACTACAAGAAGTATTCGGATCATCAAAGATCTTTAGTTAAACATACCTGATCCTTTTGAATTCTTCTTTCTTGAGATTGAGTTAAATGATCCAACTTTCTTCACCTTCAATCTTCAAGACTTGAAACTTTCACGAAACTACGCCAACTCAAATTCCGTAACAGTAGAAACACTTGGATGAATTTTTGATTGCATAAAAATAAAAAACTAGGCATTTTACATGTTTAGAGTCCGGACCGTGGATCTCAGTCCGGACCCCGAACGTAGGTTTGTTCGTGCGCAATTCCAGTCCGGACCATGGATCTCAGTCCGGACCCCGAACGTGGAATTTGCAAGAAAAGCATGAACAGTTCGGACCGTGGATTGCAGTCCGGACCCCGAATGTCGTCTTTTCTGGAAATAGTCTGTTTCGCTGAGACAGTCCGGACCATCAATTCCAGTCCGGACTGTCGTCCTGCAAAATTCCAGAAATGGTTAGTTTTTTATGCTTATCTTCTTCCAATGGTTTCTAACCTATAAATAGACCCTATGTTTCATCTTTTAGGGTACGACGAAAAGCGTAAAATACGACCGAAAAAGAAAAATCCACATATAGAGAAGAAAGGAAATACATGTTTTAATTCTATGTTTCTTCATCTATATTATTAATTTGATTCTAGGTTTTCCAAACTCAGATTTTGAGTAGAATCAAATTAATGAATACTTAGATGGTATTTCCGATCTATTTCTAATCTAAGTATTCGGCGGATCATCACCACCCAAAAACAACGATTTTTCCAAAATCGGCCCGTGGACTCGCGTGGCCTTGTGGATTCAAGGTGCTACCGCTCTCGTGGATTTGGAGCGAGGTACGTTCGTGGATTCGAGACGTGCTACTGGGTGAAGACCGTGGATTCGGTCGGACGTCGTGAAATCGACATTGGACGCCGTGGATTCGGCGTTGGACGCTAATCGTGGATTCGAGCAGCGTTGCGGAGCGAGCGGAGAAGATCTACTAGGAGCGTATGGAAAAGGTTGAGTCGTAAGTGTGTACGGTAAATCACTTTGTACGTGTGAGGACCCGGATCCCCACGACGAGATTACTGGTTGACCAGCAGCTCCTGGGGGCCTATGGGGCGTGTCAGTGGTATTTGGGCACCAATTGGACACAAGTGAGGGCCTCAGTGTGTTAAATGGATCACGTGGGTGATCGGTGGACCCCGTCGAATGCTTAGAAGTGATTTTGCGCGCAATGAATTTTAAATTTGGGCTCAGCGTGAAGTTTGGACAAAAGAACATCTTCCCGGATGCCTTCGGCAATTTTTAGAGTTGGAATTTGGCAAAATGGACTTCGGATTTGGATTCAGCGCGCGAAAACGATGAAAATGGACTATTCACTTGTATTTTTCGGAGCCCGAATGACGCGCACAATTTTCGAGGCTTCTTGGTACTGTTCCGGCACCGGCGGCGGCGGAGTGCGGCGGCGGGCAGCGGCGGAGCGCGGCGGGCAGGCGCGAGCAGGTGCGCGGTCCACCGCGGGGGCGTGCACCGGTCGCGGGCCACGTGGCGGCTCCCGGTTGGGCCGGCGCAGCGGGCGCGGTCCACGGGGAAAGGCGGATGACGGTGGACCGGTGGGGGGACACGTGGCGCACATCGGTTGGCCGGTCCACGTGCACTCGGTCCACGAAGCAGGTGTGGCTGCCTCGGGGCGCGTGCCTGGCAGGCGGCGCTGCAGCGCGCACGTGGGCACGACAGCGACGTGTTGACCAAGCGGCTGCCACGTGTCGACCTCTCGTTGGTCCACGTGTCGCTCGGCGGGAGGCCGGTTGTTGCTGTCGCCTGTTTGGCGGGCGACGTGGAGGCCCGCGGGGGTTTCGGGCGGCTACATTGTTGGGCCGGCCCAACATTGTGCGCGCCCGAAAGTTGCCCTGCGCCCGGAAAATAGGACTTGTTCGGTATTTTGTGAATTGTTTCCTGGAGCCTATAAAAGGGATCCGAGCCTCCTTCTTCACCCCTTTTACTGCATTTCCGAGCCTCCTCTCGCCATGGCCCCTTCAGCAAAGATGATCCACGAGCTATGCTGCAACCATCTGCAAAGTTTTGAGATTTTTGGTGGCACGCTTACCGAGGTTTCCCTTTTTACGGCGCGGCGCGACGCTCGTCCAATTGTGTTCCCCTTCGTCGCGTTTCGGTGCGCGAGCTCCCCCGGCCTACTCCGACCACCTTTTCGAGCGATTTCTTCGCCGCTGGATCCGCGACGGACAGATCTACGATCTTGGTATTTTCAGCATTCCCCTATTTCGCGCTTTTCGAGGAGTTCTTCCATGTTTACTGTGACACTTTTTCTGTGAAGGAGTTGAGGAAAGCGGCAGGTTGTTTCGGGGATATCTCCGCAACCTGGCATCGGATTGAGACGAGCCTTTGCACATTTTTCATCTACTCGACGCAAGGATTATGACAGTATTTTTCTTGGATTTTTCTGAGTTTTTCCCGAAGGTATATGTTTTCCCCCTTATCTGTGCATGGGATTACAGTTATGTTGCTGTGTGGTTTTGCGCACCCCGTGTTGTGGAATTTGTAACTCGGCCTACGGGGCTCGGAATTTGACCTGCAGGTACTCCTTTCGAAGGTATCGACGCGAGGAACGCGACAGTAATTTTATTGGATTTTTCAGAATACGTTCTGCAGGTGAAAACTGCACATCTTCGGGGCTGTTTTTCGATGTTGTATACTTGGAATATTTTTGGAATAAAAGTGTAATGTTGGACCTTATTGTTGTACCCAGGGGTGTTTACAAGTGTTGCTGGACCCGATGGATCTGTAGACTTTGATTTCGGGGTACTTTTAGTTGTTGGAGCCGAGGCCTTCGCGACATGTACCGAGGATGCAGTTTCGGCAGAATTTGGACTGTGGGCGTCTGCGCTCTTCACCGACTTCAGGTTTACCTTGGTTTAAGCGCTTCAGGTGGGTAAGCATAATAGTGGTAACTGTATAAGGTGTTTATGTTATGGCGAATATAAGTGCACTTGTGTGGATGTCACCCCTCTATGATTGATGACCGGCATATTTGTTATACAACCGATACGAGCGAGAGGTAAGCAAGGAATGGCCTAGATCATGTGGTTCTTGTACATGTTTATTCATCAGCCTGCTTGTGTGAGATTAGTACAGCATAGTAGGGACTTTTTAGCATGCTTTGCTATTACATGTTTTACCCACTTTTATCGTTTCTGAGGACAAAAGCATGTTTGTATGGTCATCTAGTTAGGCAATCTTTTACTGCTACACTACTTATTGGAACTTGACTTAGGAGAAACCATGCTTTTCCCTTTCTCCTCCTTTGTTAGTCAGGCGGTCTATGTTGCTCGAGCGCGAGCAGGGGGTTTGGAATAGTGTAGTCAGACTCTTGGGATATGGGACAGGCGGGGCTTGATGGCAGGGTATTGCGGCGACCGCGGACTTTGGGCGGTCGACCGGGTGGTTATTATTGCACCAGATTGGTTATCGGATTTCTCTAGGGGCCGAAGTTTCCTACTTATTTAGTGTGCGACCGTGCCGGTCAGGAGCCGGCCTGTCATTTATTTAGTGTACGACCGTGCCGGTCAGGAGCCGGTCTGTCACTTATTCAGTGTGCGACCGTGCCGGTCAGGAGCCGGTCTGTTACTTATTTTGGGTGCGACCGTACCGGTCAGTAGTCGGTCTGTCACCTATTTTGGGATGCGATCGTACCGGTCAGTAGTCGGTCAGTATTCCCGCAGCTGAGTTCTTGAGCATTTCGATAGTAGACAGGCAAGGCAGGCATAGTAGTCAGGCAAGGCAGGCATAGTAGTCAGGCAAGGCAGGCATAGTAGACAGGCAAGGCAGGCATAGTAGTCAGGCAAGACAGGCATAGTAGTCAGGCAAGGCAGGCATAGTAGACAGGCAAGGCAGGCATAGTAGTCAGGCAAGGCAGGCATAGTAGACAGGCAAGGCAGGCATAGTAGACAGGCAAGGCAGGCATAGTATGTTGGGTTATATGTAATAAGGATCTAAATAGGGGAAAAACACCTAGAGGGGGGTGAATAGGTGTAAACGTATAAACACTCAAAAATCGTTGCGATAAAAACCCAATGCGGAAATAAAAAATAGTACGCAAGATTTTTACGTGGAAAACTCCATCACCGGAGTAAAAAACCACGGGACCGATAACACGGCAGAAATCCACTAGAATTAAAACACGTACAAGGTGATTTACCGTACACACTTACGACTCAACCTTTTCCATACGCTCCTAGAGGATCTTCTCCGCTCGCTCCGCGACGCTTCTCGAATCCACGATCTGCGCCCAACGCCGAATCCACGGCGTCCAACGTCGAATCCACGACGTCCGACCGAATCCACGGTCTTCACCCAATAGCACCCTTCGAATCCACGAACGTGCCTCGCTCCGAATCCACGAGAGCGGTTGAACCTTGAATCCACAAGGACACGCGAATCCACGCGCCGATTTTTGGGATAAATCGTTGTTTTTGGGTGGTGATGATCCGCCGAATACTTAGATCAAAGATAGATCGGAAATACCATCTAAGTATTCATTAGTTTGATTCAACTCAAGATGTGAGTATGAAAACCTAGAATCAAACTAATCAATATAGATGAAGAAACATAGAGTGTTCTCTAATGATTTCCTTTCTTCTCTATATGTGGATCTAGAGCCGTAAAAGATGATCTATGAAAATGACGGCTATTTTCCGTTTTTTCGGCTTATTGGATTCAACCCTAGAAAAAGAATCATAGGGTCTATTTATAGGTTAGAAACCCTAGGAAGGAGATAAGAATCAAAAACCTAACATTTCTGGAAATTTTACGGACGGCGATCCGGATCGGATTAGCTGTGATCCGGATCGTCGTAACGAGTCAGGCAATTCCAGAAAAACGAAGGTTCGGGATCCGGATCGAAGTGCTTGATCCGGATCGTTCATACAGTTCACCAAACATCAACGTTCGGGATCCGGATTGCGAAGCCTGATCCGGATCGTTCAAGGAAGATGGTAAACTCAGTGTTCGGGATCCGGATCAAGAGGCTACGATCCGGATTGAACTGGTGTATGAACGAACCACCTTCGGGATCCGGATCGAACAACCTGATCCGGATCCTGAACATGTCCCAAGTCCAGTTTTTGATTTTTATGCAATGAAAGATTCTTCCAAGTGTTTCTACACTACAAGAAGTATTCGGATCACACAAAATCTTTAGTTAAACATACCTGATCCTTTTGAATTCTTCTTTCTTGAGATTGAGTTAAATGATCCAACTTTCTTCACCTTCAATCTTCAAGACTTGAGACTTTCACGAAACTACGCCAACTCAAATTCCGTAACAATCTCCCCCTTTGGCGGTTTCGTGACAAAACACAGATCCACTCAAGAAAATTCAAAAAGATATTTTTGTTGCTATCACCATACAACAAAAATTTACAATGGAGATCCAAAAATTTAAAACATGAGATAAACTCCTAAAACAGACTCTAGACTTAGACATCTGTACTCTCTGCACAAAGAAATCATTCTTGACAAAAAGAGATCGTTAGATACCTCAAGAATATTTAGCATACAAAACCTAATACAGAGATAGAGTTTGTCTGATCATCATGACATTTGAGAATTCAGATATATAAAAGAATCATAGTCAAAAAACCAACATATCTTCTATGCAATTAAAAACCAAATGTCACAAAATGTTAGTCCAACATCAACTTGTTAGTCATATTACATGCCCAAATAGTTAGTCGAATAGTTAGTCGAGACATGCAAACAATCACAAGATAAAAACCAAAGTTGAAGTTGAAATGATACTTACCTTGATGTAGTCATCATTGTACCTTGATGTATACAAGATCACAATTTTCACAATATCATTGTTCAAGTTCTCTAAACTCTCTCCCCCTTTTTGTCACAAACAAAGCCAAAATCTCAAAAATTAAGGAGAGTTAAAAATTTCAACGAAAATGTTCCGAAATTTAAGAACCAGAACTAAAAGTAAGTCCTAAAAACTAAAAAACCTGCACAAAACTGCACACAAAAGTTAAAGTCCGAAGTTCCTGCACACGAGAAATATTAGACAATCGAGTCAAGTATCTGAATCTGAGTCATCCGAGACGGAGTCTTCAGAGCTCATGCAGCCTATCTTTTTCAAAATTTGTTTAAGCATTCCCGAAATCGTAGAGCATTCTTGTTTCATCTGCTGTATGTCCTTGGACATCTTTCCGAGTTCTAGAGCCATTTTTTCTTGTTCTTGGTTGAAGGGAGACTCCAAGTTCCCTTTTTGGTCATTTTTCCTGGAATTTGAAGACCGTTGTGTGACGATTGACGGGGCAGTCTTTCCTTCATTCCGAGGAGATCTTCTTGGCAAAGAATGTGAGTTGTAAGGAGGTTCATTGCTTGGCACATTCTTTTTCATGGCTTGCTGCTTAAGTATTGAGGAAGACTTCAGTAGCTTCTTTTTCTTTAGGTAAAGCTTATTTCCTTTATCAATGCCTTGTTGTACTTCGTCAAGAAATGTGTCCCAATCTTCTTCGTCTTCTGATTCAGTGTCAATTTGAGAAATGTTCCTCGGGTTCTCTTGACATGGTTCATTTATTACAATACCTCGAGCTCGTCCAGGTCGTCGAGCAAGTCTTTTTCTTTTTGGGAAAATGGATGAAGAGGTCATTGGTGCTTTTCCTTTTTCCGCAGCAGTTAGCGGAGCCTTTTCCGTTGATGTTTCTGCATGGGCTTTCCCTTTCGATGCAACAGAGGTTTTCTGTGGCGATTCTCCAGGATGTGTTTCATCATCTGATAACTCATCCCAGTTAACTTCATCCTTTTTAGCCCTCTTAACAGTGTCTCTCGTATGTACCATCGCAGCAAGTAGGAAAACAATCCAAGTGATCACCATTGCTAATGGTTTCGTGAGAAAAGAAATCCTGTGTGCAACAACTCAAGAACACATGAAAAATTGTTAATTTTCAAAGATTTGAAAAATTATACCCAAACAATCATAATCATGTAGAGAGACTAAGAATCAAATTAGTTTTGCAAAAGGACTTTTAAAAATAGATCAATTTCATGATTTTCGAAAATCCTTATTATATGCCCTAAAACCGAAATTTTAGAAATCGAAGCCTAAAAATCCGTTAATCAGGAGAGTACCTAGCATATAATCAAAACTAATCTACCCAGAGTTCTTATTTCAAAAGAAATTTGATCAAAAACCATCCACAAACAAAGTCGATCCAAGAAATTCATCACGTTTGAGGAGGAATAGAGAAAAATGGTGAAAAACCGAGATTTTGATCAATAAAACTTACTTGGAGTTGAAGAACTTGAGTTTGAAAGCTTCCAAGAAGGATGAAGTCTAGAGAGAGAGGCTCTGGAAACTTTGGAACAAAAGATTGGAGTAAAAGAAATCAAAACCCTTTTGTTCTTTATAAAACCCTAGCCGCGATCCGGATCATCCCGTGCTTGCGATCCGGATCGGCTACCCGCAGTGAGAAACTGCGTTCGGGATCCGGATCGTCAGACACAGTCCGGATCGTCAGCCCGCAGAAGAATTCCTGCGTTCGGGATCCGGATCATCTTGCCCGATCCGGATCGGCTCCAACTTTTTCTTTAGAAAAATTTCAGAGAAATTCAAGAAAAACCAGAAAAAGATTGTAAGCACAAATGTGTATCAACTTTAAACAAAAATCATCGTTTCATACAACAAGAATTAGATTATGCCAAATTTATCAATAATATCCAAAAATGAAACGAGAATTTACAAGAATTAAATCCCTTAAAGTTGAACACCTTCAATCACATCTAACTTGATCTTATGAGTAATGCCTTTATCAAATCATCAATTCAGTAAAGAAAATGAAATACAAAGATCAATAGATGTTTGAAATCCCAAATATAGTAGATAATGTATCTAGACAATCTGTTGAAGAGAGTGGCTCTTTGAGCATCTTTCATTAAAAACCCACCTTATACCAACCTTGAAATTTGACGGAGTCAAGAATTTCAACATGCATTTTACTTAATCAAAAATTTGAACAACCATGCTTGGTATACATGTGGTAGCTGCACACAATACTCGGACGACCGAGGTGGTAGCTCTTTCCTCCATGTGGTGGTAGTTTTCACACTCCTCATTGGGATGTAACTCTTTCCACATCTTTTGAGCATTTTAACTTTTTCTATGACTCCCCCTCAATTGGCTATCAATTATTTAAGATATAAAGTATTCAACCAAATATTGATCTCGATTTCATACTCGACTAAACAGTCAAATAAGATAATGACTATACCAAGAGATCATTGAGAGAGAGAAATTGACTTTGATCACTCAGAAGATGATTTAATTAACATAAATGATCATTGCAACAGTGAAATATTATG
The DNA here is from genome assembly GCA_029204045.2 of Tillandsia leiboldiana. NCBI lineage: Eukaryota > Viridiplantae > Streptophyta > Magnoliopsida > Poales > Bromeliaceae > Tillandsia > Tillandsia leiboldiana. The sequence continues at coordinate 24,447 of JAQNDB010003881.1, forward strand.
ATGGCAAAAGCATAATAAATTTCTAAATGTGCGAGAAGATGCAATTAAAGTCAATTATGATCTATGCTCAATTAATGTCCTATGTACAAACATAGATAATGAACAAAACAAAACAAATACAAAACCTATCCTAAGCAAAGGTTTCAAAAAGAAGTTTATTTCAAGGAAAGCATACCAATTGCTTTTCGTAAATGAATAAAACGTTTTTGATCCAAAGGTTTTGTTAAAAAGTCAGCCAATTGATCCTCAGTTGAAATATAAGAAAGTTGAAGAGTATTTGATTCAACTAGCTCTCTAAGAAAATGATATCTAAGTTCAATATGTTTTGTTCTAGAGTGCAACACAGGGTTTTTAGAAATGTTAATTGCACTTGTGTTGTCACAAAGAATTGTTACCGAAGATGCTGAAATGCGGAAGTCGCTCAATACGCTTTTCATCCAAATGAGTTGAGTTGAGCAACTTCCAGCTGAAATGTATTCCGCTTCGGCAGTCGAGAGTGCTATGCAGTTCTGCTTTTTACTGTGCCATGCAACAAGGCAATGGCCAAGATAGAAGCATGCACCACTCGTGCTTTTCCGATCATCCACTGATCCAGCCCAATCGGCATCTGAGTATCCAACAATATCCAGACTTGTTCCCATAGGATACCAAATTCCGAAATTAATTGATCCTTTGATATACCGGATGATCCTTTTCACCGCTTTCAGGTGAACCTCCTTTGGTGCTGATTGATATCTCGCGCAAATCCCAACACTAAAGGATATATCCGGGCAACTAGCCGTGAGGTAAAGTAGACTTCCAATCATACTTCTATACAGTTTCTCGTCTACATTCTCACTATGTGATTCACTTCCAAGTCCCTTGTGGCTAGTTCCCATTGGAGTCGGAAAATCTTTACAATTTTCTAGATCAAACTTTTTGACCAACTCCGTTGCATACTTGGATTGACTCAAGTGAATACCTTCATCATTTTGTTTAATTTGCAATCCAAGGAAATAAGTCAATTCGCCCATCATGGACATCTCAAATTCGCTTTCCATGGTCTCCGCGAATTTAGAAGCATCATTATCTCTTGTTGCGCCAAATACAATGTCATCGACATAGATTTGTGCTACAATAAAATTGCTTTGATAATGCTTCACAAAGAGAGTCCTATCAGCTCCCCCTCGAGTATAGCCCTTCTCCAAAAGGTGCTTGTTAACCTTTCGTACCATGCTCGCGGTGCTTGTTTCAGACCGTAAAGAGCCTTTTTCAAACGAAAACATGGTTAGGTTGTTTATGATCTACAAAACCTTTCGGTTGAGCCACATAAACTTCCTCATTTAAAAACCCATTTAGAAATGCGCTCTTAACGTCCATTTGAAATAATTTGATTTTAAAATGACAAGCAATAGCAAATAGTATACGAATGGACTCGAGTCTAGCTACAGGGGCGAAGTTTCATCAAGTCTATACCTTCTACTTGAGAGTAGCCTTGAGCAACTAATCGTGCCTTGTTCCTGATGATAGTACCATCCTCATTTTTCTTGTTCTTGAAGATCCATTTGGTACCTATCACATTATGTTGCTTTGGAGGCTTCGTTAATTCCCAGACTTTGTTTCGCTCAATTGATGGAGCTCTTCCTGCATTGCTTTAATCCAGTAATCATCCTGAAGAGCTTCATCTATGTTCTTTGGTTCGATTAAAGATACGTAGCAAGCGAATCCACAAAACCAACTGCCTCCGAGTTCTAACTCCTTCTTGTGGATCTCCAATGATGTTTGATTCCGGATGATCCTTGGAGATTCGTAACGTTTGTTGAAACGGAGTACTCGGAGGTACATGAGATGATTCCTGCACATTAGATAACTAGAGGAACCATTAGATGCATCATTAATATTGGAAGTATTATCATGGGAAGATGCACTAGCAGGAGAATCATCATCTAGAGAGATATCGAGGGTAGATTTTCCAGAACCAAAGTGAAAAGCTTCATCTACTTTAACATTTATCGATTCTACGATCGTCTTAGATTCAATGTTAAATACTCGATATGCTCTGCTATTCGTAGAATAACCCAAAAAGATTCCCTTCATCACTTCGAGAGTCGAACTCTCCAAGATTTTCACACGGTCACGTAAAATGTAACATCGACTCCCGAAGATACGAAAGTATTTGATATCCGGTTTTCTACTAACCACAGCTCATATGGTGTATTTAAACGGTTCCTGGGCGCAAGTAAACTCTATTAATGACGATAGACGCGTGTTCACAGCTTCAGCCCCAAAAATGTAGCGGTAAATTCCGGCTATGAAGCATCACACCAACGCGCCATCTCTGAAACCGGGCTGTTTTTTCGAGGACCAAAAACACCCTGTTGAGTGTATAGGGTGCAGAAT
>JAQNDB010003882.1:0-26824 GCA_029204045.2 Tillandsia leiboldiana
GATAGCAGGCATTCTGATAAAACATCCTCACTGAGTGAAGACAATACCCAGTGGTCTCCGTGGAAATCGCAAATGGAGCAAGACCTCTCTGGTCAAACAAAGTCCCGAACCGCTGAGAACGTTCTTTTCAGGCTTTTACATCAACATGCCTTTCTCCAATGCATTCTCTGTTTTTCAACATCCTTTATTCTATCCGAGCTGACAAAGTCTTGTGGAGGTGCTTGCTCAGCTGGTTGTCAATGGTGATTCTTGAGCACTCCCTCTCTTTCGAGCAACCAGTTTTTCTTTTGTTCCACGGACTTGGTTTCCATGGTGCTTTCTTTCCCTTTTTTCAGCTGCAGTAGGCTTTGAAGCTTCAGCAGTTGCTTTCCCTTTGGAGCACAATGGGAGCAGCTTGCTCAATTTCGATGTTATCCCAGTCATCGACTCTGTCTCTGATTCAGTGTCGGAATCATCTTTAGTCTTCTTTGCTTTCTTAGCCTTCTTAGGCTGGCTTATCTCTCGTATTCCATAGGCAGCAAGTAGGAAACATCCAAGTGATCACCATTTTGAGGCTAGTGAAAAAGTGTATCCTGTGAAGACCAACTCAGAACACACATGAAAATTCTTATTTTCAAAAATTGAAAAATTGTACCCAAACAATCATAATCATGTAGAGAGACTAAGAATCAAATTAGTTTTGCAAAAGGACTTTTAAAAATAGATCAATTGCATGATTTCGAAAATCCTTATTATATGCCCTAAAACCGAAATTTTAGAAATCGAAGCCTAAAAATCCGTTAATCAGAGAAAAAACCTAGCATATAATCAAAACTAATCTACCCAGAGTTCTTATTTCAAAAAGAAATTTGATCAAAAACCATCCACAAACAAAGTTGATCCAAGGAAATTCGTGCGTTGAGGAGGAAAAGAGGGAAACGGTGAAAAAACCGAGATTTTGATCAATAAGACTTACTTGGAATTGAAGAACTTGAGTTTGAAAGCTTCCAAGGAGGATGAAATCTAGAGAGAAGCGCTCTGGAAACTTTTGAACAAAAGATTGGAGTAAAAGAAATCAAACCCTTTTGTTCTTTATAAAAACCTAGCCGCGATCCGGATCCTCCCGAGCTTGCGATCCGGATCGGCTACCCGCAGTAAAAGAAAAACTGCGTTCGGATCCGGATCGGCAGGTCCAATCCGGATCGTCAGCCGCAGGAGAAAACCTGCGTTCGGGATCCGGATCACCTTGCCCGATCCGGATCGGCCCCAACTTTTTCTTAGAAAAATTTCAGAGAAATTCAAGAAAAACCAGAAAAAGATTGTAAGCACAAAGGTGTATCAACTTTAAACAAAAAGCATCGTTTCACACAACAAGAATTAGATTATGCTAAATCTATCAGTAATATCCAAAAATGAAACGAAAATTTACAAGAATTAAATCCCTTAAAGTTTGAACACTTTCAATCACATCTAACTTGATCTTATGAGTAATGCCTTATCAAATAATCAATTCGGTAAAGAAAATGAAATACAAAGATCAATAGATGTTTGAAATCCCAAATATAGTAGATAATATTTCTAGACAATCTGTTGAAGAGAGTGGCTCTTTGAGCATCTTTCTTTAAAATCCCACCTTATACCAAACCTTGAAATTTGACAGAGTCAAGTATTTCAATATGCATTTTACTTAATCAAAATTTGAACAACCATGCTTGGTATACATGTGGTAGCTGCACACAATACTCGGACGACCGAGGTGGTAGCTCTTTCCTCCATGTGGTGGTAGTTTTCACACTCCTCATTGGGATGTAACTCTTTCCACATCTTTGAGCATTTCATTATCTTTGACTCCCCCTCAATTGGCTATCAATTATTAAGATATAAAGTATTCAACCAAAAATTGATCTCGATTTCATACTCGACTAAACAGTCAAATAAGATAATGACTATACCAAGAGATCATAGAGAGAGAGAAATTGACTTTGATCACTTTAGAAGATGATTTAATTAACATAAACGATCATTGCAACAATGAAATATTATGATGGCAAAAGCATAATAAATTTCTAAATGTGTGAACAGATGCAATTAAAGTCAATTAAGATCTATGCTCAATTAATATCCTATGTATAAACATAGATAATGAACAAAACAAAAACAAATACAAAACCTATCCTAAGCAAAGATTTCAAAAAGAAGATTATTTCAAAGAAAGCATACCAATTGCTTTTCGCAAGTGAATAAAACGTTTTGATCCAAAGGTTTTGTTAAAAAGTCAGCTAATTGATCTTCAGTTGAAACATATGAAAGTTGAAGAGTATTTGATTCAACTAGCTCTCTAAGAAATGATATCTAAGTTCAATATGTTTTGTTCTAGAGTGCAACAACAGGGTTTTAGAAATGTTAATTGCACTTGTGTTTTCACAAAGAATTGTTACCGAAGATGCTGAAATGCGGAAGTCACTCAATACGCTTTTCATCCAATGAGTTGAGTTGAGCAACTTCCAGCTGAAATGTATTCCGCTTCGGCAGTCGAGAGTGCTATGCAATTCTGCTTTTTTACTGTGCCATGCAACAAGGCAATGGCCAAGATAGAAGCATGCACCACTCGTGCTTTTCCGATCATCCACTGATCCTGCCCAATCGGCATCTGAGTATCCAACAATGTCCAGACTTGTTCCCATAGGATACCAAATTTCGAAATTAATTGATCCTTTGATATACGGATGATCCGTTTCACCGCTTTCAGGTGAACCTCCTTTGGTGCTGATTGATATCTCGCGCAAATCCCAACACTAAAGGATATATCCGGGCGACTAGCCGTGAGGTAAAGTAGACTTCCAATCATACTTCTATACAGTTTCTCGTCTACATTCTCACTATGTGATTCACTTCCAAGTCCCTTGTGGCTAGTTCCCATTGGAGTTGGAAAATCTTTACAATTTTCTAGATCAAACTTTTTGACCAACTCCAGTGCATACTTGGATTGACTCAAGTGAATACCTTCATCATTTTGTTTAATTTGCAATCCAAGAAAATAAGACAGTTCGCCCATCATGGACATCTCAAATTCGCTTTCCATGGTCTCCGCGAATTTAGAAGCATCATTATCTTTTGTTGCACCAAATACAATGTCATCGACATAGATTTGTGCTACAATGAAATTATTTGATAATGCTTCACAAAGAGAGTCCTGTCAGCTCCCCCTCGAGTATAGCCCTTCTCCAAAAGGTGCTTTGTTAACCTTTCGTACCATGCTCGCGGTGCTTGTTTCAGACCGTAAAGAGCCTTTTTCAAACGAAAAACATGGTTAGGTTGTTTATGATCTACAAAACCTTTCGGTTGAGCTACATAAACTTCCTCATTTAAAAACCCATTTAGAAATGCGCTCTTGACGTCCATTTGAAATAATTTGATTTTAAAATGACAAGCAATAGCAAACAATATACGAATGGACTCGAGTCTAGCTACAGGGGCGAAAGTTTCGTCATAGTCTATACCTTCTACTTGAGAGTAGCCTTGAGCAACTAGTCGTGCCTTGTTCCTGATGATAGTACCATCTTCATCTTTCGTGTTCTTGAAGATCCATTTGGTACCTATCACATTATGTTGCTTTGGAGGCTTCGTTAATTCCCAGACTTTGTTTCGCTCAAATTGATGGAGCTCTTCCTGCATTGCTTTAATCCAGTAGTCATCCTGAAGAGCATCATCTATTGTCTTTGGTTCGATTAAAGATACGTAGCAAGCAAGTCCGCAAACCAACTGCCTTCGAGTTCTAACTCCTTCTTGTGGATCTCCAATGATGTTCGATTCCGGATGATCCTTGGAGATTCGTAGCGTTTGTTGAAACGGAGTACTCGGAGCTACACGAGATGATTCCTGCACATCAGATAAACTAGAGGAACCATTAGATGCATCATTAATATTGGAAGTATTATTATGAGAAGATGCACTAGCAGGAGAATCATCATCTAGAGAGATATCGAGGGTAGATTTTTCAGATTCAAAATGAGAAGCTTCATCTACTTTAACATTTATAGATTCTACGATCGTTTTAGATTCAATGTTAAATACTCGATATGCTCTGCTATTCGTAGAATAACCCAAAAAGATCCCTTCATCACTTCGAGAGTCGAACTTTCCAAGATTTTCACGGTCACGTAAGATGTAACATCGACTCCCGAAGATACGAAGTACTTGATATCCGGTTTTTCTACTAAACCACAGCTCATATGGTGTATTCAAAGTTCCTGGGCGCAAATACACTCTGTTAATGACATAGACAGCGGTGTTCACAGCTTCAGCCCAAAAATGTAGCGGTAATTTTCGGCTATGAAGCATCACACGCGCCATCTCTTGAACAACCCTGTTTTTTGCGCTCAACAACACCATTCTGCTGAGGTGTATAGGGTGCCGAGAATTCATGTTTAATGCCATTTGAAGTACAAAAGTCAATGAATTTTGAATTTATGAATTCTCCACCCCTATCACTTCTAACACGAATGATCTTTTCATTCTTTTCAATCATAATACGATGGCAAATCTCATGAAAAGAGTCAAACGTATCAGCTTTCTCTCTCAAAATGCTACCCATGAAAACCGAGAGAAAACATCAACCAATAAGAAAAAAAATATACAATTTACCTTGCAAGGATGGTTGACGAGTTGGCCAAAAGAAAAAGAAGAAAAGAAAATAGTCTACACAAACTATACAAGATTTAATCGTAGAACGATTAAGGACAAGGAGGGGTTTCACCTTTGCATACCCAAACCTTTGAGTTTTGGAGTATGTTGGTAAAGGTTGAGAGATTCTCCTTGAAGACGACGTCTTGTATGATTGATCTTTTTCTTTTGTCATCGTCTTGTTTGAGATGCTACCAATGTTCTTTCCTTTTGAAAAATCCTTCCTTGAATTCCGGGAAGTGAGCTTATTGGTAGCAATTGCAAGATGTGGTTGATTTGTTCTTTGAGCTCCAATCTCGCAATTTCTTTCGATGTGCCCTGCAAAATTACAACGAAAACATACCTTTGAGCTTGACGATTCCGAAGAGGATGAGGTAGGTTTGTTGTCGTTGTTTGTCTTGAATTCCGATGTCGGAGGAGGAGATACCGACTGAGGCACAAAGACTGTCTCACTCGAACTTGGACTGTTTCCAGTTTGAGTGTATCCGAGGCCGAACCTATTTGATTGACCAAGACCAAGAAGTCTATCCAACTTACTCCTTCCTGAAGAGAATCGCTGTAAGTCATTCTTGAGTTGGAAATGGTCTTTGTCATTTCCAGGTTATCCTGTCGAGCCTCGTTGTAGAGCTTTGAAAAGTGATTCGCGTTATCCACCAGATTTGTATGTTCCTTTTCAAGTTGCTCATGGGACTCTTGAAGGGAAGCATTTTCTTTTATCAGGTTTTCCCTTTCCACTTCAAGAGCGTTTGAGAGATAAGTCGCTCTTTTTGCTTCTTCTTCGAGATCATGCAATCTCCCTCTCAAACTCTTGTTTTGCTTAGCCACTTTCTTTGAGTCCCTCAAAAGTCTGTGGTAGGCTAGAGCAAAATCTTCACCTTCCGAATCATCCGATTCGTTGTCCGTTGCGTTCTTTTCAACAGTGGAGTTGGACAACGACTCAGATGTATTTGCCATAAAGCACATGAAGGGCGAAGATACGGACGCGTGGAATGCGGTGGAGCTCTTTTCTTCATCACTCGAAGATGACTCATTTGACGTTGAGTTGTCATCCCAAGTGACGACTTGCATCGCCTTCTTCTTTGCCGGATACTTGTTAGGACACTCCGTTGCAATGTGGCCGTAGCCTCGACATTTGAAGCATTGTAGTTGTCCTTCTGAACTTTTCTTATCCTTTGAGAAGTTCTCCTGCTTTCTTGACTTGTAACTTGAAGTACCCTTGCCTTTGTTCGACTTTCCGAAGGATGGAGATTTGCTTGAATTACCCCTTCGAAAGTTGCGGCGAAACTTCCTTGTCAAGAGAGCGAGCTGCTTCTCAAATTCCTCCATAGAAAGGTTCTCGTCATCGTCCGAGGAGGATGTATCCGCGTCTTCTTCCTTAGTTGTTTTCAACGCATAACCTGAAGACTTAGAAGTGGATGCTTTTCCAGAAGAATTGTTAGTATTAAAAGTCATTTCATATGTTTGTAATGAACCAACTAATTCTTCTACACGTATTTCGTCCGGGTGTTTAATAGTTTCAATGGCAGTAACCTTTGGGCGAAATCGTTCAGGAAGAGTTCTTAAGATTTTTCTTACAATCTTAAATTCTGGAATCTTCTCTCCCAGATTAGCACATGAGTTTACGATGTCTTGCAATCGTGTATAGTAGTCCGTGAAAGATTCATTTTCTGCCATCAAAATAGAGTCAAACTTGCTCGTAAGCATCTGCAGTTTCTGAATCTTCACGAGGTTAGTCCCCTCATGTGTAACCTGGAGAACATCCCAGATTTCTTTCGCAGTCTCACATGCCGAGACGCGAGAGAATTCAGTTTGAGATAAGGCATTAAAAATAGCATTAATTCCCTTGCCATTGTAAGAAGATAACTCAAACTCTTCCTTGGTCCATTTCGACCTAGGTTTTAAGGTGTGAACATCAGAGATAAGTTCAGTTGGATTAGTCCATCCTGATTCAATTGAATGCCACACCCTTTCGTCGATGGAAGATAAAAAGGCTTTCATCCGTACTTTCCAGTACGCATAATTTGTTCCATCAAAGAAAGGAGGTCGATTGATGTTTCCACCTTCAACCATTGTTCACAACCCTATTCCCGCTCTGATACCACTTGTTGGGTCGTATATAATACGGATCTAAATAGGGGAAGAAACACCTAGAGGGGGGTGAATAGGTGTAAACGTATAAACACTCCAAAAATCGTTGCGATAAAACCCAATGCGGAAAATAAAATAACACGCAAGATTTTTACGTGGAAAACTCCATCACCGGAGTAAAAAAACCACGGGACCTATAACACGGCAGAAATCCACTAGAATTAAAACACGTACAAGGTGATTTACCGTACACACTTACGACTCAACCTTTTCCATACGCTCCTAGAGGATCTTCTCCGCTCGCTCCAGACGCTTCTCGAATCCACGATCTGCGCCCAACGCCGAATCCACGGCGTCCAACGTCGAATCCACGACGTCCGACCGAATCCACGGTCTTCACCCAATAGCACCGTTCGAATCCACGAACGTGCCTCGCTCTGAATCCACGAGAGCGATTGAACCTTGAATCCACAAGGACACGCGAATCCACGCGCCGATTTTTTGGGGTAAATCGTTGTTTTTGGGTGGTGATGATCCGCCGAATACTTAGATCAAAGATAGATCGGAAATACCATCTAAGTATTCATTAGTTTGATTCAACTCAGGATGTGAGTATGAAAACCTAGAATCAAACTAATCAATATAGATGAAGAAACATAGAGTATTCTCTAATGATTTCCTTTCTTCTCTATATGTGGATCTATAGCCGTATAAGATGATACAAGAAAATGACGGCTATGTGGATTCACCCTAGAAAAGGAGTCATAGGGTGTATTTATAGGTTAGAAACCCTAGGAAGGAGATAAGAATCAAAAACCTGCCATTTCTGGATTTTTACGGACGGCGATCCGGATCGTGATAACTAGGATCCGGATCGTCACAACGAAACAGCCAATTCCAGAAAAACGAAGGTTCGGGATCCGGATCATGTGACTACGATCCGGATCGTTCATACAGTTCACCAAACATCAACGTTCGGGATCCGGATTGCGAAGCAAGATCCGGATCGTTCAAGGTAGATGGTAAACTCAACGTTCGGGATCCGGATCAAGAGACTACGATCCGGATTGCGACGATGTATGAACGAACCACCTTCGGGATCCGGATCGAACAACCTGATCCGGATCCTGAACATGTCCCAAGTCCAGTTTTTTGATTTTTATGCAATGAAAGATTCTTCCAAGTGTTTCTACACTACAAGAAGTATTCGGATCACACAAATTCTTTAGTTAAACATACCTGATCCTTTTGAATTCTTCTTTCTTGAGATTGAGTTAAATGATCCAACTTTCTTCACCTTCAATCTTCAAGACTTGAGACTTTCACGAAACTACGCCAACTCAAATTCCGTAACACATGGCATGTTACATGATCACATAGGGTAACATTAACCTAGATAAGCTTACACTATTCACCAACATAAATACCCAACTCATGCAAGTCCTCAATATACAACATGAATATTATTCGTCCAATCATTTATACAATTACCATTATCAAGCTTACCTACCTTACAAACATAAGTCATGTACCCTAAACATGCATGCATCCTAACATACAGAATTAGAGAATCGTCCACCGGTTCTGGAAACAAAGCACCCACCTGAAGCGCTTTCCGCAGGCAAAGCCGAAGTCGGTGAAGTGTGTAGATGCTCACAGTCCAAAATCCGCCAAAATAGCACCCTCGGTACAAGACGCGAAAGCCTCGGCTTCAAACAGCTGAAAACACCCGGAATCCACTATGTCCAATATTCTCCAATTCCAATAGGTCCAGCAACACTTGTAAACACCCCTGGGTACAACAATAAGGTCCAACATTACACTTAATCCAAAATATTCCAAGTATTCACTATCTGCGAAAACAGCCACAAAGATATGAAATTTCCACCTGCGGAACGGACTCGGAAAAATCCAACAAAAATACTATCGCGTTCCTCGCGTCGATACCTTCGAAACGAGTACCTGCAAGTTAAATTCCGAGTCCCGTAGGCTGAGTTACAAATTCCACAACACGGGGTGCGCAAAACCACACAGCAACATAACTGTAATCCCATGCACAGATAAGGGGGAAAACATATACCTTCGGGAAAAACTCAAAAAAATCCAAGAAAAATACTATGATAATCCTTGCGTCGAGTAGATGAAAAATGTGCAATGGCTCGTCTCAATCCGATGCCCGGTTGCGGAGATATCCACGAAACAACCTGCCGCTGTCCTCAACTCCTTCACAGAAAAAGTGTCACAGTAAACATGGAAGAACTCCTCAAAAAGCGCGAAATGGGGGAAAGATGAAAGTACCAAGATCGTAGATCTGTCCGTCGTGGATCCAGCGGCAAAGAAATCGCTCGAAAAGGTGGTTGGAGTAGGCCGGGGGAGCTCGCGCACCGAAACGCGACGAAGTGGAACATAAATGGACGAGCGTCGCGCCGCGCCGTAAAAATGGAAACCTCGATAAGCGTGCCACCAAAAATCATTGAATTCCTCCAGAGGGTGCGCAACAAGTAGGGGAGAAACATTGCCTAAGGGCTCGGGGTGATTTGAGGCTCGAAAATACAGAAAAAGCCATGAAGAAGGCGGCTCGGATCGCTTTTATAGGCTTCAGAAAACAATTGAAGAAATGACGGCTGTGTCCCAGTTTCGGGTGCAAGGGGACATTCGGGCGCGCACAGTGTTGGGCCGGCCCAACACTGTAGCAGCCCGAATCTCTCGCGGGCATCCACGTAGCCCGCTGCACAGGCAACAGCGGGAGAGTCCATCCCCGACGCGCCACGTGGCCGCCCCGTGAGCCGGCACGTGGCCCGGCCTACCGTCAACGCGCGCCTGGCGCGCGCACGTTAGCGCGTCAGCGCCGCCTGCGCACTGTGCCAGGCACGCGCCCCGAGGCGCCCTGGCCTGCTCCGTGGTCCCGGTCCACTGCACCGACCACCCACAGTGCGCCACGCGTCCACAGCAACCCAATGAGATAACGCCACGTGTCCCCCACCCGGTCCACCGTACACCCGCTTTTCCCGTGGACCGCACCCGCTGCGCCGGCCCAACCGGGAGCCGCCACGTGGCCCGCGACCGGTGTACGCCTCCGCGGTGGACCGCGCACCTGCCTGAGCCTACTCCGCCGCGCTCCGCCGCTGCCCGCCGCCGCACGCCGCCGCCGCCGGTGCCGGAACAGAACCCTTGCCTCGAAAAACATGCCGAATCATCCGGACTTCGAAAAATGCAAGGGAATAGTCCATTTTCATCGTTTTCGCGCGCTGAATCCAAATCCGAGGTCCATTTTGCCAAATTCCAACTCTAAAAATTGCCGAAGGCATCCGGAAAGATGTTCTTTTGTCCAAACTTCGCACTGAGCCCAATTTTAATATCCATTGCGCACAAAACCACTTCTAAAGCTCCGATGGAGTCCACCGATCACCCACGTGATCCATTTAACACACTGAGCCCATCACTTGTGTCCAATTGGTGCACAAATACCACTGACACGCCCCCAAAGGCCTCCAGAAGCTGCTGGTCAACCAGTAATCTCGTCATGGGGATCCGGGTCCTCACACAACTAGTCGACAGATCCCCTTGACCCACACCTGCCCCAATTGATCAACGACCCAAAACGCTCCCAAACTAAGTCTCAAGACTATGCCTTGGTCATGGGAAGCTGGCGACAAAACCCACAAGATATGGTCCTACCTCCGTCCTGGCACCGATGGGGTGCGACACTCTGATTAACCACTAATGCTCGGTCCCAATCCGTTGCCCCTCCCAGCACCGGGCATCAAATCGAGCGGTTAACCTCTAGACCAAACAGTGACACCCCCACTAGGGAACTTCTAAGCTCAAATCACACTAAAACAAAGGCCTCCAGGTACAATAAACTACCCATCCGAAACTTATCGGGTCGGAACAAAAAGACGTGTGACGAATACAGCGAGAAAACCTTGTCATAAAGTTGCCTAGGTTTACCAAGCGCACTCGGGGGATCACGCGCCAACCCTCTAGTAAGGCAACCTAACCGACCCTCTTGTGCAAAACACAGGAACCCGACCCAGAGCTACACCACCACAACCCCCCTTAAAAGAGCGAATTGACACCACCCAGCGTCAAAAAGCTAAACCCCCAATAAAAAGTCGCCACTTACGCACGCTTGCGCGAAGCGAGACACGGCCTCTCTAGCCAGAATCGAGCCCAAACGAACCTGATTTACTAGCCCCGGTGGTCTCCATTTTAACCTAAAGGAGCGCCCCAAAACCCCACCACAACGATTGCTACAATCATCGCAGTGACCACAGCAAAAAAACCGAACTATGGGTAACACCCATAAGGGAAGAATCCTCATTCCCACCCATCTTGCCCAAAACGCAAAAAAGAATCGGCCGACTATCTGCTGTAATCTAACACCAGAAGACCTAAGAGGTACCAATTTAGACAAGAGGCTACCCGGTTGCCAACGACCAACTGTTGGGTCACCTCTATAATAAGGATCTAAATAGGAGAAAAACCACCTAGAGGGGGGGTGAATAGGTGTAAACGATAAACACTCAAAAATCTTTGCGTAATAAAAACCCAATGCGGAAATGAAAGTAACACGCAAGAGTTTTACGTGAAAAACTCCAAAACCAGGAGTAAAAAACCACGGGACCGATAACACGGTGAAATCAACTAAGATTATAACACGTACAAAGGTGATATAACGCACTCACAGACGACTCATCCTTTTTCCATACGCTCCGAGTTGATCTTCTCTGCTCGCTTCGCAACGCGCCTCGAATCCACAATTTGCGTCCAACGCCGAATCCACGTCGTCCAACGTCGAGTCCACGACGTCTGACCGAATCCACGGTCTCCACCAGGTAGTACGTCTCGATCACACGAACGTACCTCGCTCTGAATCCACGAGAGCGGTTGCACCTTGAATCCACAAGGCCACGCGAATCCAGGAGCCGATTTTGGGAAAAATCGTTGTTTTGTTGGTGGTGATGATCCTGTTGGGTTATGTATAATAGGATCTAAATAGGGGAAAAAACACCTAGAGGGGGGTGAATAGGTGTAAACAATAAACACTCAAAAATCTTTGCGATATAAAACCCAATGCGGAAAAAATAAATAACACGCAGAGATTTTTACGTGGAAAACTCCAAACCGGAGAAAAAAACCACGGGACCGATAACACGGTAAAATCCACTAGAATTAAACACGTACAAGGTGATATACCGTACTCACAGACGACTCAACCTTTTCCATACGCTCCTAGTTGATCTTCTCCGCTCGCTCCACGACGCTTCTCGAATCCACGATCTGCGTCCAACGCCGAATCCACGGCGTCCAACGTCGAGTCCACGACGTCCGACCGAATCCACGGTCTTCACCCAGTAGCACGCTTCGAATCCACGAACGTACCTCGCTCCGAATCCACGAGAGCGGTAGCACCTTGAATCCACAAGGCCACGCGAGTCCACGCACCGATTTTGGGGTAAATCGTTGTTTTTTGGGTGGTGATGATCCGCCGAATACTTAGATTAGAAATAGATCGAAAATACCATCTAAGTATTCATTGATTTGATTCTACTAAAAAATGTGAGTATGAAAACCTAGAATCAAATCAATCAATATAGATGAAGAAACATAAGATAGAATCTATGATTTCCTTTCTTCTCTATATGTGGATCTTAGGCCGTATAAAAGATGACGGCTTTTAGGTTTAGCGGCTTCTTTTTGGATTAGTGGATTAGCCCTAGAAAAAGAATCATAGGGTCTCTTTATAGGTTAGAAACCCTTGGAAAAAGATAAGGATCAAAAACTATCCTTTTCTGGAATTTTACATGACGACGATCCGGATCGGAGATCGGCGATCCGGATTGCAGTAGCGAGAAAAATAGTTTCCAGAAAAACGAAGGTTCGGGATCCGGATCGAAGTGTCTGATCTGGATCGTTCATGCAGTTCACCAAACATCAACGTTCGGGATCCGGATTGCAAAGCCTGATCCGGATCGCTCAAATAAAATGGTAAACCCAGTGTTCGGGATCCGGATCAAGGAAGGCTACGATCCGGATTGAACTGGTGTATGAACGAACAACCTTCGGGATCCGGATTGCAAAGTCTGATCCGGATCCTGAACATGTCCCATGTCCAGTTTTTGATATTTATGCAATTACAAGTTCATCCAAGTGTTTCTACACTATAAGAAGTATTCGGATCACCAAAGATATTAAGTTAAACATACCTGATCCTTTTGAATTCTTCTTTCTTGAGATTGAGTTATATGATCCAACCTTCTTTACCTTCAATCTTCAAGACTTAACCGAATTCACGAAATACGCCAACTTAAATTCCGTAACAATCTCCCCCTTTGGCGGTTTCGTGACAAAACATAGATCCACTCAAGAAAATTCAAAAAGATATTTTTGTTGCTATCACCATACAACAAAAATTTACAATGGAGATCCAAAATAAAATACATGAGTTAAACTCCTAAAACAGACTCTAGACTTAGACATCTGTACTCTCTGCAAAAGAAATCATTCTTGATAAAAGAAATCGTTAGATACCTCAAGAATTTTATATCATTCAAAAACCACATACAGAGATGAAGTTTATACTCATTTATACTTACCATGACATTTATACATTCAGATATGTAATTTGATCATAGTTAAAACACCAACATATCTTCTGTGCAATCAAAAACCAAATGTCATGTTAGTGAACATCAACTTGTTAGTTATATTACATGCCCAAATAGTTAGTCGAATAGTTAGTCGAGGCATGCATTCAAACATAAATGAAAACCGAAAGTTGAAGTTCTACTTACCTTTCAAGTTTCTCACAAACATTGTATCATTGTATCATTGTTTATACTTCTCTCTCCCCCTTTTTGTCACAAAAAATTAGCCAAAAATTACCAAAATGGAGAGAATAGTTAACTGTTCAAGTACCAAAAGTTTGAGAACTAAAAACTAAAAACTAAAACTTAAAAACCTGCACACGAAAAGATTAAAAATCCGCATAAGAAAAAGAAATTAGAAGGATACGGATTATTCAGACTCATCCGAACTGATACAGCCGAGAATTTGGAAGATTTTCTTTAATCGTTTGTTCATTGATGACTGATTCTTGTTGACCTTCTTTATTTCTTCCTTTACCTCAATAAGTTCATTTGATATACGTTCTTGCTCGTTTGAGAGCCTTTGCTGTTCTTTATAGATTGAGGTAACTGATGCATCATCATCAGAAGTTGATGGAGGTGCTCGTTGTGCTGCATGTGCTGGTTGGACTGGAGGGGTTGCTGCCGGTGCAGAGGTTGTTGCTTGTTGTTGTTGTGCTCATTGTCGGTGAGGAGGTAATATGGGCTCACCTTGCTTTGTCGAGAGAGACTTTACAATCGTTGTTTCATTGATCGTTCCTAGACTGTGCATGTAGGAACTCGCACTTGTGTCAGCTTTAAATTTCGAAGAATGCGCATGATGATTGTCACGCCCCGGGGTCGAAACTGCGACCCGGGCTCGCCAACAGATCCGCCGTCTGTACGGAAACTGCCGTACGGACGAAGCGTCTAACCTGCAGAAAGAATCAATTACAGTATACAGATATCAGAGCGGAAAGTAAACTACTAAAAACTGAAGCCCAAACACTGTACAACTGAAAATAATACAATATCCATCTCCCAAATACGATCGTATACAAAGTCCTCTGATATAAAACTCAAAAGGGAGGTATCTCCAATAAATACATCAGTGTACAGACTCTCGATACAAGAATATCCTCACTACAACAGTCTCTCAAACTGTAAAATAAAGTACAACTCTATACCTCACAACAAAGGTCTCTCAACAGAGGAAAAAGAAGTAAACTAATCTACTGAAACTCTCCTCTGAAGGGGTACCGCTACACTCCAACGATGGGTAGGGAACTAGCTCGCGACTCCCTCGCCTCGGTCAGAAGGATCAGCAACTGGAGCAACAGGAACAGGAGAAGAAGTTCCTGGGGAAAAAGACACCACTACGGGTGTGAGAACTACTTGCCACAGTAGTTCTCAGTGGGTGCCGTCAACAAGCCCAACGGTCAGCCCACTAAGTCTACTAGAGGTAAAAGATAACAGTGCAATGAAATCTGAACAAGAAAAGCTGGAGCTACTCTACAGCTACCATACCTCTATCTAGATACTCAAAAAGTGGAACAGATGAAAGTAAAAGAGACCACTCGCACCCAAGGTGCTCAATAGACCCAATCGAACTGACTGCCTCATAGGGTCCAGTCAAGCCTGCGCCTGTCGACTAGGAACGCGCCTGCCCACTACCACACGTCCCCATGAGGACGGGATTTACGTGGGGCGTCCTGCCCGACTAACTCACCCCTCGCGCAAAACTGCCTCAACAGGCCCATCGTATCCACAGCGGCATCTCAGGGACGCGACTCTAACTGAGGAAAACGGCGCGGCATAGAGTATCACAAATTGGCATAAGCAGGCTATAGCCAAAACCACGCTCACTCCCAGAACGGTAGGGCTCAAGATCCCCAAATATCTCGCACAACAGTCGGAGCACTCTCGACGACTAAGCTGATCGTCTAACACGAAACACGAGACACTAGCCTCTCCAACAGCTCGCAGCACAAGGCACCCTGGCTGGAGGTACTCCACAGCCAGGAACGACCCACAACTCAAGCTAACAATACTGGTCGGATAACACTCAACGACCTGGGATCACTGTTAAGCCCAACGGTCCCCAACAACACTGGCCGGAAGATACTCGACGGCCCGGGGCTACCGCCTGCTCAACGGCTCCCTCCCACGACAGCGCAACAGGGATACTAGACCTCCCGGGACTACCGTTTACCCAAACGGCTCCCGGCACAGATAAGCAACCCGCTACAACTACCAGACTCCACTCTGCTCCCAAGCACGAGTGCAAACGCATCCCACACTAAAAGAAAATCCCGACCTCTCGGCCCACTACCCGGGCGAGGATAACACTATGTCCAGGGATAGCAAAACAGTGTGGGTGTCTAATCATAATTAACCCTAGCCCAAGTGAGGGTTTTCTACTGGTCTGGTTACACATGCAACATATGACGGGGGTGCTAGGTCAAGTTCCAAGATAAAACATTAACAGATAATAAAGGGATAACCATTCCAACAATCTAGCATGCTACACAAGGAAATAAACTATCATGCATAGTCCTACATCAATAGAATTAATGTACATTCCATAAAACTTGGAGATAAGGCCACCCACCTCGATTTGCCACCAATTGCTCGTAGACACTTGCAATTGGCCTCCACGCGATTCGCACGCAAAACGGAGTCCGCACGCAAAACGGTGCACGGTGCCGGAGTCCGCACGCAAAACATTGCACGGTGCCCAACACAGAAAAGAGCAAGAGGGTCAATTACAGTCTAAAAGAATGCTCCAAAAATTGTACAAAAAGACAGAAAAACCAACACACGGAACCAACCCGTTTGCGCCGCCGTCGTCGAAACGCTTCGCCGGGCGACCTCGCACGCAAAACGAGGTCCACGACGTGCCGCCGCACCTCACGCAACCTCCTCCCTCACTCCCTCTCGCTCTCGGGTGCAGAAGAAAGAAAGAAAGGGAAGAAGGTGGCTTGCGGGGAGGAAGAAGAAGAAGAAAAAGAGGGAGAGGGGAAAGGTGGTCCACGGCCCGCGGTTCACGGTGCACCCGCCGGTCCACAGCACTCACTCGGGTGCACCGGGACCATGCAACGAAGCAGCGGCCACGTGGCCGCGCCCCTACGCGCCACGCGGCCGCGCTGCCTGCACACAGGCGCGTGACACGCGCCCGTGACACGGGCAGCGCCCACGCGCCCGTGACCCGGGGGCCGCCAGTGGGAGCCCGCCACGTGGCGGCCCCCCACGTGCCCCCGCGCAGGCGGGTGCGCTTCCCAGCGCGCCCACGCGCGTTTTGACACGCGGCCTCCTCGGGGTCCGTGCCGCGCAGGCCCCGGTTTGCATGCCGCGACGCCTCGATTTGCGTGCTGCTTCGCCTCGAAAAGCGCGCACGCCTACCGGGCTCCAAATCCAACAAATAAATAGTCCATTCCTAGCGATTTCACGCGCTGAATCCAAAAACGATGTCCATTTTCCCAAATTCCCATCCGAAAATTACGGAGTGCCCCCGGATAGCCCACTCGATCCGATTTTCGCGCCGGGTCCATTTTTAAAGTCCGATTTGCCAAATTCCAACTCTAAAAATTCCCGAAGGCGACCGGAGAGGTAAACTCTTATCCAAACTTCGCCCGGAGTCCAATTTTGACATCTGAATCGCGCGAAACCACTTCCAAACACCCGACGGGTCCTCCAATGATGCAACTAAAACCCAAATTGCACCACAAATCTAATTCTCGGGCCCGACACGCGCACAAGCACTCCCAAAGGCCACTAAAAGCTGCTCAACAACCAGCAAGCCCTACGCGGGAGATTCCGGGACCTCACACCCTCCCCCACTAAAAGAAAGTTTCGTCCTCGAAACTAGATCAAGCCCATCAGGAGTTAAGAATACCACGGCTAGGTATCTAACAATATGCCTCCAGCTCCCTAAACCCCACTCTCTCCTCGTGATTACCCCGCAACAACAACAACAAGTACGGTATGACCCGATGTGCAATTCTCTCATCTCTCGAGCCAGAAATTGCAACGGGCGTCCCTTGTACTCCAATAATCACATATCTCAAGGGGCAAGTCAATCACGGCGAGGAAACATCACATCACTACTGAGCTGAGACGTGAAAAACTAAAGGGCTCCACTAAAAGGCTGGGGGAAACTGGAATAACCACAAGTGTAACACGCACCAAACCACAACATGGTGCCAACCTCAACAAGACGACCCGAGCATACCCGCATATTAATCCAATAAGGAAGGGAATCCAATACGCTGGGGTCTTCACTCGGTTACCTCCCGATCCGAAACCACTCGAGTGGACAACTCAACTGCAGGCTACCCTCAAAAGGGATCCACAAGAGACACAATCTCGTGCCACAGTTGGTCGCTCAAAATGCTATCATAACCCCAACGGACCCACGGGAAGAAGTCGATCCCTTAACTAATAAAGAACACCCTGACGGAAACCAAACTGTTGGTGAACGGGACTGAAAACTGGCCCACAAGTCGATCATAAAGCTGATGCCCAAACTCGCGGTCGAAGTCCGAAACATCCATAAAACTCTCACCGTTGTGTACCTACAACGTGGCATCACTGCCGTGCACCAACGGCGTGGCATCACTGTCGTGCACCAACGGCGTGGCATCACTGCCGTGCACCAACGGCGTGGCATCACCACCGTGTATCAACGGTGTGGCATCATCACCGTGTATCAACGGTGTGGCATTACCACCGTGTATCAACGGCGTGGCATCACCACCGTGTATCAACGGTGTGGCATCACCACCGTGTATCAACGGTGTGGCATCATCACCGTGTATCAACGGTGTGGCATCACCACCGTGTATCAACGGTGTGGTATCACTCAAGCATCAAGGCCTCTGATCCTCACAGTACTATACCCAACACTACCTCGAAATCCCGGAGCTGAGGAAGAGCCAAAAGATCAACAGGCAAAAACCACGGCCCCAACTGCACTGGGCAGGACCAATAACACGCATCTATGTGCAACACGTGATCAGGTATCTGAACCTCACGAGCACAAGCTAAGGGTCCTATCTCTAGCCCATACAACAAAGCAAATGCCCTACAGAAGAAATGAATGCGATGCTCCGGTAACAAATAACGCTCAAGTGCGTGAAGGGGAGATAAGATTAGTATCTGCCACCACGTGGCTAGCTGCCCCCGAATCCTCATCCTATGCGACATAGACGCTCTCGCTCGGGGTGGTCGTTCGTCGGACTGCCGCGAAGAAGTGGCCCTAACTATATGGCCATAACCTGTCGAAGCTCCGCCTGTCTGGAAGAGCGGAGGAGGAGGAACCGAAGCTGCCCCAGCGACTGATGACCCCACTTTAGGACAAGACCATGATATGTGCCCTGCCTGTGGTCACACTGCGGCGCAAAATGCCGCCCACCACCGAGGACACAGTCGTCCCGCTGCTGCTGCTGATACACCGGCTGTGGAGAACCTCCTGGTCTCTGTCTCCTCTGAGACTCACGACCCTCAGACTGGAATCGTGGCGGCCCCGGGGTCTCGATCTACTCGACTGTCTAAACTCAGGCGGCACTGGATGCCTCTCCCCGGAGCTGGTCCCTGGCGCTCCGTCTATCTCTGACATGATCACTGATCCTCGGTCAATCCGCTAAGCATGCTCAATCGCTGCATCTAACGTCGGCACCCGCCGAGAATACATCAAGTGATAGATATTCCGATGCAGTCCTTTCTCAACTAGCTCAACCTCCTGGGCCTCATCCAGGCGACATGGGGTACGCGGCTGAACAATCGCAAAGCTCGCGAACATACTCCAAAAGAGGTCGACTCCCCTGCTGCAGGAGTCTAAGATCCCCTTCCAATTTCTGGTTACACTGTCAGGAAAGAAGGACCTGAGCAGCAAAGCACGAAACTGGTTCCAAGTCAACAACTGCGCTCCAGGTAGCCCCACAGGACGAACTCGACGCCACCAAATCTCGGCGTCCTGTCAGACCATCTCAATCTCGCTAAAGCAACCACCTGATAACTCGACCAGGGCATATACCCACCTAGTAACTCGGCCAGCGGTATGTACCCATCTGGTAGCTCGGCCAGTGGAAAGTATCCTCCTGGTAACTCGGCCAGGGCATGTGCCCACCTGGTAACTCTGCCAGGGGCATGTGCCCACCTGGTAACTCGACCAGTGGCAGTGTATCCATCTGGTAGCTCGGCCAGTGGAAAGTATCCTCCTGGTAACTCGGCCAGGGCATGTGCCCACCTGGTAACTCTGCCAGGGGCATGTGCCCACCTGGTAACTCAACCAGGGGTAGTGTATCCATCTGGTAGCTCGGCCAGTGGAAAGTATCCTCCTGGTAACTCGGCCAGGGCATGTGCCCACCTGGTAACTCTGCCAGGGGCATGTGCCCACCTGGTAACTCGACCAGGGGCGGTGTATCCATCTGGTAGCTCGGCCAGTGGAAAGTATCCTCCTGGTAACTCGGCCAGGGCATGTGCCCACCTGGTAACTCTGCCAGGGGCATGTGCCCACCTGGTAACTCAGCCAGGGGCAATGTATCCATCTGGTAGCTCGGCCAGTGGAAAGTGTCCTCCTGGTAACTCAGCCAGGGCAAATGCCCTCCTGGTAACTCAGCCAGGGAAAAATGCCCTCCTGGTAACTCAGCCAGGGAAAAATGCCCTCCTGGTAACTCAGCAAGGGAAAAATGCCCTCCTGGTAACTCAGCCAGGGAAAAATGCCCTCCTGATAACTCAGCCAGGGAAAAATGCCCTCCTGGTAACTCAGCCAGGGAAAAATGCCCTTCTGGTAACTCAGCCAGGGAAAAATGCCCTCCTGGTAACTCAGCCAGGGAAAATGCCCTCCTGGTAACTCAGCCAGAGAAAAATACCCTCCTGGTAACTCAGCCAGGGAAAAATACCCTCCTGGTAACTCAGCTTGGGAAAATGCCCTCCTGGTAACTCAGCCAGGGAAAATGCCCTCCTGGTAACTCAGCCAGGGAAAAATACCCTCCTGGTAACTCAGCCAGGGAAAAATACCCTCCTGGTAACTCAGCCAGGGAAAATGCCGTCCTGGTAACTCAGCCAGGGAAAAATACCCACACAGCTGGGACCGCCGTCACTCCAAATGGCTCCCAAAATAACACCCCAGTCGTAGGCGAGAAGAACCGACTGACGCGGCAAAAATCCGAAAATCCCGATAGACCGGTGCCTAGAACCCCAATCAAACAAGAACAGATTCTAGGCTCTTCTAGGCTCAGCCTATCGAAGTTTTCGATCCTGGGACCTGTGGGTTATGGGCCCACCACGCTTCCGCTGCGCGACTCTGATAGTTCAGCCTCCCGCTGTGGGGTATTCATCAGGTAAGGGGTGTGTCCTCTTCACAACACGACGTCTTCGGGGTATCGCAATCCGCTGCACATAAACAAACGTCAGGACACAACAACCATACTACCCAATCCAGCGAAAGTCTAAGACATGTCATCCATTCCAAAGTATTATGTTGTCGGCAGCCAACATAATCGCTTAGGAATATAAACATGCCAAACACTCATCCCGTCTCTTGGGAGAGGTAAAAACTCAATCAGGACTCTCGCTAAAAGTCACGACTCTCACGTAGTCATCCTAATATCCAACCACAAGCCTAGGGTTTCTAAGTCCACCACGACCTACAACCTAGGCTCTGATACCACTCTAATCTGTCACGCCCCGGGGTCGAAACTGCGACCCGGGCTCGCCAACAGATCCGCCGTCTGTACGGAAACTGCCGTACGGACGAAGCGTCTAACCTGCAGAAAGAATCAACTACAGTATACAGATATCAGAGCGGAAAGTAAACTACTAAAAACTGAAGCCCAAACACTGTACAACTAAAAATAATACAATATCCATCTCCCAAATAGGATCGTATACAAAGTCCTCTGATATAAAACTCAAAAGGGAGGTATCTCCAATAAATACATCAGTGTACAGACTCTCGATACAAGAATATCCTCACTACAACAGTCTCTCAAACTGTAAAATAAAGTACAACTCTATACCTCACAACAAAGGTCTCTCAACAGAGGAAAAAGAAGTAAACTAATCTACTGAAGCTCTCCTCTGAAGGGGTACCGCTACACTCCAACGACGGGTAGGGAACTAGCTCGCGACTCCCTCGCCTCGGTCAGAAGGATCAGCAACTGGAGCAACAGGAACAGGAGAAGAAGTTCCTGGGGAAAAAGACACCATGACGGGTGTGAGAACTACTTCCCACAGTAGTTCTCAGTGGGTGCCGTCAACAAGCCCAACGGTCCGCCCACTAAGTCTACTAGAGGTAAAAGATAACAGTGCAATGAAATCTGAACAAGAAAAGCTGGAGCTACTCTACAGCTACCATACCTCTATCTAGATACTCAAAAAGTGGAACAGATGAAAGTAAAAGAGACCACTCGCACCCAAGGTGCTCAATAGACCCAATCGAACTGACTGCCTCATAGTGTCCAGTCAAGCCTGCGCCTGTCGACTACGAACGTGCCTGCCCACTACCACACGTCCCCATGAGGACGGGATTTACGTGGGGCGTCCTGCCCGACTAACTCACCCCTCGCGCAAAACTGCCTCAACAGGCCTATCGTATCCACAGCGGCATCTCAGGGACGCGACTCTAACTGAGGAAAACGACGCGGCATAGAGTATCACAAATTGGCATAAGCAGGCTATAGCCAAAACCACGCTCACTCCCAGAACGGTAGGGCTCAAGATCCCCAAATATCTCGCACAACAGTCGGAGCACTCTCGACGACTCAGCTGATCGACTAACACGAAACACGAGACACTAGCCTCTCCAACAACTCGCAGCACAAGGCACCCTGGCTGGAGGTACTCCACAGCCAGGAACGACCCACAACTCAAGCTAACAATACTGGTCGGATAACACTCAACGACCTGGGATCACCGTTAAGCCCAACGGTCCCCAACAACACTGGCCGGAAGATACTCGACGGCCCGGGGCTACCGCCTGCTCAACGGCTCCCTCCCACGACAGCGCAACAGGGATACTAGACCTCCCGCGACTACCGTTTACCCAAACGGCTCCCGGCACAGATAAGCAACCCGCTACAACTACCAGACTCCACTCTGCTCCCAAGCACGAGTGCAAACGCATCCCACACTAAAAGAAAATCCCGACCTCTCGGCCCACTACCCGGGCGAGGATAACACTATGTCCAGGGATAGCAAAACAGTGTGGGTGTCTAATCATAATTAACCCTAGCCCAAGTGAGGGTTTTCTACTGGTCTGGTTACACATGCAACATATGACGGGGGTGCTAGGTCAAGTTCCAAGATAACTACATTAACAGATAATAAAGGGATAACCATTCCAACAATCTAGCATGCTACACAAGGAAATAAACTATCATGCATAGTCCTACATCAATAGAATTAATGTACATTCCATAAAACTTGGAGATAAGGCCACCCACCTCGATTTGCCACCAATTGCTCGTAGACACTTGCAATTGGCCTCCAAGCGATCCGCACGCAAAACGGAGTCCGCACGCAAAACGGTGCACGATGCCGGAGTCCGCACGCAAAACGGTGCACGGTGCCCAACACAGAAAAGAGCAAGAGGGTCAATTACAGTCTAAAAGAACGCTCCAAAAACTATACAAAAATACAGAAAAACCAACACACGGAACCAACCCGTTTGCGCCGTCGTCGTCGAAACGCTCCGCGGGCGACCCTCGCACGCAAAACGAGGTCCACGACGCGCCACCGCACCTCTCGCAACCTCCTCCCTCCTCCCTCTCGCTCCGGGTGCAGAAGAAATGAGAAAGAAGGGAAGAAGGTGGCATTGCGGGGTGGGAGGAAGAAGAAGAAGAAAGAGGGAGAGGGGAAAGGTGGTCCCACAGCCCGCGGTTCACGGTGCACCCGCCGTACACAGCACTCACTCGTGTTTTGCCCGACCGAGACCATGCAACGAAGCAAGCAGCGGCCACGTGGCCGCGCCCTACGCGCCACTCCGGCCGCGTGCCTGCACACAGGCGCGTTGACACCGCGCCCGTGGACCTACAGGGCAGCGCCCACTCCGCCCGTGAACCCGGGGGGCCTGCCAGTGGGAGCCCGCCACGTGGCGGCACCCCCACGTGCCCCCCGCGCAGGCGGGTGCGCTTCCCAGCGCGCCCACGCGCGTTCTGACACGCGGCCTCCTCGGGGTCCGTGCCGCGCAGGCCCCGGTTTGCATGCCGCGACGCCTCGATTTGCGTGCCGCTTCGCCTCGAAAAGCGCGCACGCCTACCGGGCTCCAAATCCAACAAATAAATAGTCCATTCCTAGCGATTTCGCGCGCTGAATCCAAAAACGATGTCCATTTTCCCAAATTCCCATCCGAAAATTACGGTGTGCCCCCGGATAGCCCACTCGATCCGATTTTTCGCGCCGGGTCCATTTTTAAAGTCCGATTTGCCAAATTCCAACTCTAAAAATTCCCGAAGGCGACCGGAGAGGTAAACTCTTATCCAAACTTCGCCGGAGTCCAATTTTCGACATATGAATCGCGCGAAACCACTTCCAAACACCCGACGGGTCCTCCAATGATGCAACTAAAACCCAAATTGCACCACAAATCCAATTCTCGGGCCCGACACGCGCACAAGCACTCCCAAAGGCACTAAAAGCTGCTCAACAACCAGCAAGCCCTACGCGGGAGATTCCGGGTCCTCACACCCTCCCCACTAAAAAGAAGTTTCGTCCTCGAAACTAGATCAAGCCCATCAGGAGTCAAGAATACCACGGCTAGGTATCTAACAATATGCCTCCAGCTCCCTAAACCCCACTCGCTCCTCGTGATTACCCCGCAACAACAACAACAAGTACGGTATGACCCGATGTGCAATTCTCTCATCTCTCGAGCCAGAATTGCAACGGGCGTCCCTCGTACTCCAATAATCACAGATCTCAAGGGGCAAGTCAATCACGGCGAGGAAACATCACATCACTATACGAGCTGAACGTGAAAAAATAAAGGGCTCCACTAAAAGGGGGGGGAAAACTGGAATAACCACAAGTGTAACACGCACCAAACCACAACATGGTGCCAACCTCAACAAGATGACCCGAGCATACCCGCATATTAATCCAATAAGGAAGGGAATCCAATACGCTGGGGTCTTCACTCGGTTTGCTCCCATTGCTGTGTGGGGTTTCAAGAAGATAAAGGAATAACATCCTATACTACCGAAGAACCTTCGTGTTCATATTTGGAAGGACGTTATAGCAAACAATGAAGTTTAAGTAGCGATACTCAGGTCGTAGCCTTTTGAAAAGACTGAGTTTCCTGCTGACGGAGTATCGGGAAGACAGATGCCATCAACTACCACTCTCCAGGAGTTGGTTGTTGAAATTTGATTCTTCAGATAATCAGCCCCATCAGCTCGGGCCTTCATCCCTAATACCTCTCCAATCAGTTGAGGCGTTACTTTAATCTTAACATTTTTGACCAATGTTTGAAAGTCTCGACGTCCGCTCTCCTGATCAACGAGGATAGCAAGCATTTTGATAGAACACCTCACTGAGTGAAGACAATACCCAGTGGTCTCGGGAAATCGCAAATGGGAGCAAGACCTGTCTGGTCATACAGAGTCCCAAATGGCGGAGATCTTTCCTTCAAGGCTTTGACATTAACAGCCTTTCGCCAATGCATTCCTGTTTCAAAGTCCTTTATTCTAGTAGAGTGATAAAGTCTTGTGGAGATGGTTGGCTATCAGCTGGTTGCCAATGGAAATTCCTCGAGCACTCCCTCTTTGCGAGCAACACTTTTCTTCTTGTCTTCCCAGAAGTTTCTTCCATTGGAGCTTTGCCTTTTTCAGCAGCAGTAGCGGAGCCTTGATGCTTCCGCAGGCGCTTTTCCTTTCGAAGCAGTGGGAACAGTTGTTGCTTCAACTTGCAACTCATCCAATCGATCGATTCCGTCTCAGATCCGTATCGGATCATCTTTTGCTTTCTTGCTTCTTAGCCCTCTTGGGCTTGACAGTGTCTTCGTATGTACCATAGCAGCAGCAGAAAAATGATCCAGGTGATCACCATTGCTATTGGTTTCTTGTGAAAAGAAATCCTGTGAGCAACAACTCAAGAACACGAAAGAATTATTAATTTTCAAAAATTAGAAAAATTGTACCCAAACAATCATATCGTGTAGAGAGACTAAGAATCAAATAGTTTGCAAAAGGAATTTTTTAAAATAGATCAATCGCATGATTTTCGAAAAATTCCCATTATATGCCCTAAAACCGAAATTTTTGGAAACGAAGGCCAAAAAATTCGTTTATCTTGAAATACTAGATATAATCAAAACTAATCTACCCAGAGTTCTTATTTTCAAAAGAATTTGATCAAAAACCATCCACAAACGAAAAATAGATACAAGAATTTCATCACGTTTTGAGGAGAATATGAATAAAAAAACTATGAAAACCGAGATTTGATCAATAAAATTACTTGGAATCGAAGAGACTTGAGTTTGAAAGCTTCCAAGATGGATGAATTCTAAAGAGAGAAGCTCTGGAGACTTTGGAACAAAAGATTGGAGTAAAAGGAAACAAAACCCTTTTGTTCTATATAAAACCCTAGCCGCGATCCAGATCAGTTCGTGATTACGATCCGGATCGGCCCGCAGAGAAAATCTGCGTTTGGGATCCGGATCGACAAGTCCAATCGGATCGTCTGCCGCAGAAGAATATCTGCGTTCGGGATCCGGATCGGCAGGTCCAATCGGATCGGCTCCACTTTTTCTTAGAAAATTCAGAGAAATTCTAGAAAAACCAGAAAAAAAAAGTTGTAAGCACTTTGGTATCAACTCTTTAAACGAAAATCATCGTTTCATACAACAAGAAATAGATTATGCCAAATCATCAATAACATCCAACAAATGAAACGAAAATTTATAGAAATTACATCCCTAAAGTTGAACAACTTCAATTACATCTAACTTGATCTCCATGGTAATGCTTTATCAAATCATCAATTCGGTAAAGAAAATGAAATACAAAGATCAATAGATGTCTGAAAATCCCAGAAAAAGTTAGATAATATATCTAGTCAATTTATTGAAGAGAGTGGCTCTTTGAGCATCTTTCATTAAACATTCCCACCTTATACCAACCTTGAACTTTTGACAGAGTCAAGGTTTCAACATGCATTTTAGTTAATGCAAACTTGAAAAACCTGCTTGGTATACATGTGGTAGCTTGCACACAGTACTCGGCGCCGAGGGGTGTGGTAGCTCTTTCCTCCATGTGATGGTAGTTTTCACATCCTATTAGATTTGTAACTCTTTCCACATCTTTTGAGCATAATACTTTTTTTGACTCTTTTTCCCCCTCAATTGGCTATCAATTATTTACGATATAAAGATTCAGCCAAAATATTATCGCGATTTAATACTCGTAACAGTCAAATAAGATAAAAAACATACCAAGAGATCATCGAGAGAGAAATTGATTTGA
>JAQNDB010003883.1:0-26820 GCA_029204045.2 Tillandsia leiboldiana
CAAACCTCGTAGCCCTTAGCCCTAGCCGCACTCAGCAACAGAACCCTCCTCTCAGCCGCATCCCGTGGAGCTCCCCCGCACCGGCCGCCGCCTCGCCGGTCGCCGGAGAAGAAGGAGCAAACCCATATCTTAGCCTCGGGTCTGTCGGTGGGTGACCTTTGGGGGAAGCCTGGGTGATCAAGGCCGTGCCTGAGCACTCCTCTGGGAAGCCGCATCCGAGCCCGAGGGAGCCAGCACCCCAGATCCGCCGTGCGCCGCCGCGGCAAGCTTTTTCTTCCTCGGTTTTCCGGCGAAGGTGAGTTATTGCAACCTTTATCCTACCTATGGCTTTTGGGCATGTCCAATTTACTCCTGACACCGAGGCGACCCTCCGGGTGCAGCCCCAGCCTTCGCCGCCGACTCGATCGCCGGCGGGAGCCACCCCACCGGATTATCGTTTCTTTGACCGATCTTCGGAGTCGCGGCCATCCGATCGCTGAACCGGAGATCAGCACCGTTGGATCACCTCCCCTGGAAGACTGCAACACCCCCACAAGGTTTGAGGCTGATCGGATCAAGATCGAGCCCGATCGGCGAAGCCCTAGAAACCGGATAATTGGCAATTTTGCCGACCATCGCCGTCCGGCGCCGGCGATACCTCCCACCGCCGGGAATCGCCACCAGAGAACTCCTGGACCCGAGAGGGATCTTCTGGTCCAAGTCCCACCGGCCCGGAGCCACCTCATCGGAAACCGCCATTAGAGGCCTTTGAAGCTTGACCGAGCTCCTCCGCGCCGCCTCTCCGGCGTTCCTCAGTCACCGGGAACCGCCCAGGTAAGATCCCTGGACCTTCTAGAGCTGCCCCATCACCTTGCATGGCCCCCCTAACGTCGAAACTTTTGGCTCCAGAGTTGCACCCGAGCACCCATCTCGGGCTCATCTCCGACCGCCGCTGCCTCCGGCCGCCGGGGCTCGACCCAGCGTGGTCCAGTCCTCATCTGGGACTCAGAACTGACCTATGCTCACCCTTGAAACAGGTCTGAACCCGGTTGCACCAAGATCACCCAAAACCGAGCTTGAGCCATTCTTGGGTGTTGCTCCGGCCACTCCTCCGGCCGATCTCAGGCAAGCCACAGGTTAGCCCCACTACTCTCAGTCCATGCTGATCACCATGCTCCTGTTAGGTTTCAATTTGCTCAAGTAGATATTAAGATATTGCATAGTTGTATTTGAGCCAAGGATATGTTATGGGCCAATGTTGTTCTCGGGATCCGTGTCGGCCAAATCTTGTGAGCACGGCCTTGGTCTTGCCGTAACGAGCGCGCTGAAAGTTACGGCGCAACTTTTGGACCCCCGGATTTCAAGAACGTGCCGAAACGGGCCGGAATATAAGCTAATTATGCAATTTAAAAGCTGTTAGGGACCTAAATGCAATTTAGACGCACATGCTGACTTTAGACAGTGTTTTACACCACTGGACATTTTGTTAGAGTCCCGTAGACTCTCGTTGATCGGGAATCGGGTTTCGTTCGATAAAACGGCCGTATCGACCCGTATTAGAGACACGTTACTATTGTGTCGTCGGGATGGGTCGTGCGAGTTTATTATTGACTATAGCTGCTTATACAGGGCCCAGTTGTCAGCACCAGCCTCCCAGTAGTTGTGCGGGAGTTCGAGGATCTGCCTTCATCCAGGTGGGTTAGCTTCGGTCTGGGCTTGATCTATTCGGCCCTCTGGTTGCTTTAGTCCAGTCGGACACCCTTTTTTTGACCAGCCTGCGAATTATACCGATACGACCTATGATGACTGCATATATATCACATGATCCCCTGATAGACATTGATTCTTTTAGACTCATCATATATACCTGCTGATTTTATCTAGATTAGCCTTGATGATTGTATTGACATGCCCTATGATTAGTCCTGATAGATCTTGATCTACGTGAGACATATCTTACGTACCTGTTTATCAGTTTTTATATTTCTGATAGACCTTGATCTTCATGAGACATACCATATACATATCTGTTCATCAGCTTTTTCAGTATATAGATCTGCATGATTTGATGGCACTTGTTGATTCCTGTCAGCCGATTTATTGTTGATATTCCGATATGCATGATTGATTGATCCTGATTGTTGGATACTATTCGATATTCCGATATGCATGATTGATAGATACTACTTGATGTTCCGATATGCATGATAGATTCTGATCGACACGATAGATGATTCCCTGTTGGGATCTCGGCATGTTGCCGACTACCCGGTCACTAGACCGTGAGATTGATCATTATGACTTGCCATGCACTGCTGTACTTCACGAACATGGCCGGGGTAGCTCCCCGTGGAGATTGTTCTTTACCGGTAAAGTGGTCTGATGATAGATCCGTGAGCCCTCGACAAGGTTATGTCAGCCGAAAAAGGTGCCGAACAGTGGCATTGCCTGAGGTTCTCTGAGACCAATATTGGCACATGATTGGATATTTGGTTTTCTACCTTTGACGCATTACTTTTACTCGTACTGTTGCTCAGTTGTTCCAGCACTATTATCTGTAGACATGCTTGTATCATTCGTAGTTCTTTATACATGATCCTTGTAGTTGACTGTGATTTCCGGCCTGCATGCTCTACAGTTTTCATGATAGTTATCTTTGAGATACCCTGATTGTTCAGCATACTTACCTGCAGTTTTATTTCTGATTATTAGTAGACATCTATGTTTCCAGCTTTTCCTACAGATCTTTACTATCCGCAGATTTTAGTACCCAGTAGGTACGATTAGCTATTCCTCGGCTCGTCGTGCCCACTGGGATACACTCCGGTGTATCTCACACCCTCGGGTGACTGTTGTAGGTCCGTCGGGTGGTGAGATGTCGGGACGATCCAGTGAGCCGATTACGATAGAGCTGTCCCCATGAGCATTATATATCGATGGCTTCTGCAGACATTTACTTTCCGTATTTCATTCCAGTTTATCTTGTTTTAGACATTTAAAACTGATGATGTAATAACTTAATTTTGATTATTCCTGCTGACTAGATTAGTAGTTGTACTGAGATATCTGTCGCTGATTACTAGCCTAGCCGTGCATATATAGGGGAGTCCCTGTTCGCGGAATAGAGAGTTCCCTATATGTGTGGCGGTCTGTTACCCCTGTTTTGCAAACTCTGATTTAATCAAAAAAAAAAAAAAAAAAAAAAAATTTCAGACCTGATTTTTAAACTCGGGGCGTGACAGATTAGATGGTATCGGAGCAATAGGTATACGGTACCTAGGAAAAGATGGATTAGGAACTGGTTAGGATGAACCCTAGGATGACTTGTCACGTGAGAGCGCGGGGTATTTGTCTAGTTGTTAGGAGCTCAGGTGTATTTCACACTAATGAGTCGTTTCCTAATCTTGTTGATGTGACCACGAGGTGATAGTTACCCTTGATGGAGGTTTATAGTATCGGCATAGAGATTTGTGTCATGAGGTATGAGTTATACCTTATGTTGGATTCCGGTGGGAATCGTGTCTCCAACTTGATGTTGGCGACAGATCTTGGGTATTTCACCCTTCTTTTGATAAGTATGTTGGCTGCAGACAACGTACTGTCGAAAGAGCTGAGGAAATACCCTACCCTGTAAAGGGGAATATTATGATTGGGTCTAATTGTCTGCTTACTTAAATTTTTAGTTCCAAGGTTGTCTTTGGACGGCGATGTTATAGTTTCAATATTGATATTCCAGACCATAATTAGGGTACATCGACCCTCTGTATCGCATACCCTGTGTGGTATCTTTATGAACCAGAACTTTTAGCAGATTAGATGAAATCGAATTGTGAACCACGAGGAGCGTGAAGCCACGTGGGAACGTGAATCAACCATGATGGAGCATTTTCCCTAGTTATTTGATTCTTAAGTTGTGTTAAGTTTCAGGGACGAAACTTCTTTTTTGGTGGGAGAGATGTAAGAACTTGAATTTTGAAAATAAATAAGTAAATGAAATCGATAAAAGTCAAGTTGAATTTGGATCATAAATGGCTAAGATAGCGATAGTGCCCCTTTTCTGCAGTGTAATTTGCACAATTAATGGGCCAGAAATATCACCTTTCAATCCGAGCCTGATCTCGAAGATCCGAGACCACGAGTGCGACCGTCTCGTCGAACTGAGTGAAAACCATATTGAACTTGTTCAGATCTGACGGTCGGATCTCCCAGAAATCGGCGTTGAAGCGGGCGGGACCCGCGACTTAAGTTGTAGGGTACATGAACAGTAAACCCTAAATTCGAATTCCCCTAAGTGCCAACGTTGGCCAATTCGCTGTCCGGACTTCGATCATAGCACTTCAGGTAGTCGATTTGAACGGCTCCGATGTTCTGAACGCAATGGCGCAGTCGAAAATTCTGTTTGACGACTCTGGAATCTCGAAAAGCGCAAAAACTGTATTTTGACACAGTTATTATGGACCGAGATTTTATCCGGGCAGTTTCGCGAAAATCAGAGATCGCTACCTGATAGGTCTCGTCGAGCCGGACGTCATGGCGCAGTCCATCTTCCGTTTCGGCGACCGGATTGCCTCGGAAAGCGTGCCACTCATGGGAGAGGGACCTTGATGTAAATAATGCATACTGTAGTGGACCAAAACCTAAAATACCAAGTGATGAAGGACTACATTGCAATTGTGCATACCATGTATATAAAGGTATAGCTAGGGCTAGGGTTTCCTCCAAACCTCGTAGCCCTTAGCCCTAGCCGCACTCAGCAACAGAACCCTCCTCTCAGCCGCATCCCGTGGAGCTCCCCCGCACCGGCCGCCGCCTCGCCGGTCGCCGGAGAAGAAGGAGCAAACCCATATCTTAGCCTCGGGTCTGTCGGTGGGTGACCTTTGGGGGAAGCCTGGGTGATCAAGGCCGTGCCTGAGCACTCCTCTGGGAAGCCGCATCCGAGCCCGAGGGAGCCAGCACCCCAGATCCGCCGTGCGCCGCCGCGGCAAGCTTTTTCTTCCTCGGTTTTCCGGCGAAGGTGAGTTATTGCAACCTTTATCCTACCTATGGCTTTTGGGCATGTCCAATTTACTCCTGACACCGAGGCGACCCTCCGGGTGCAGCCCCAGCCTTCGCCGCCGACTCGATCGCCGGCGGGAGCCACCCCACCGGATTATCGTTTCTTTGACCGATCTTCGGAGTCGCGGCCATCCGATCGCTGAACCGGAGATCAGCACCGTTGGATCACCTCCCCTGGAAGACTGCAACACCCCCACAAGGTTTGAGGCTGATCGGATCAAGATCGAGCCCGATCGGCGAAGCCCTAGAAACCGGATAATTGGCAATTTCGCCGACCATCGCCGTCCGGCGCCGGCGATACCTCCCACCGCCGGGAATCGCCACCAGAGAACTCCTGGACCCGAGAGGGATCTTCTGGTCCAAGTCCCACCGGCCCGGAGCCACCTCATCGGAAACCGCCATTAGAGGCCTTTGAAGCTTGACCGAGCTCCTCCGCGCCGCCTCTCCGGCGTTCCTCAGTCACCGGGAACCGCCCAGGTAAGATCCCTGGACCTTCTAGAGCTGCCCCATCACCTTGCATGGCCCCCCTAACGTCGAAACTTTTGGCTCCAGAGTTGCACCCGAGCACCCATCTCGGGCTCATCTCCGGCCGCCGCCGCCTCCGGCCGCCGGGGCTCGACCCAGCGTGGTCCAGTCCTCATCTGGGACTCAGAACTGACCTATGCTCACCCTTGAAACAGGTCTGAACCCGGTTGCACCAAGATCACCCAAAACCGAGCTTGAGCCATTCTTGGGTGTTGCTCCGGCCACTCCTCCGGCCGATCTCAGGCAAGCCACAGGTGAGCCCCACTACTCTCAGTCCATGCTGATCACCATGCTCCTGTTAGGTTTCAATTTGCTCAAGTAGATATTAAGATATTGCATAGTTGTATTTGAGCCAAGGATATGTTATGGGCCAATGTTGTTCTCGGGATCCGTGTCGGCCAAATCTTATCAGCACGGCCTTGGTCTTGCCGTAACGAGCGCGCTGAAAGTTACGGCGCAACTTTTGGACCCCCGGATTTCAAGAACGTGCCGAAACGGGCCGGAATATAAGCTAATTATGCAATTTAAAAGCTATTAGGGACCTAAATGCAATTTAGACGCACATGCTGACTTTAGACAGTGTTTTACACCACTGGACATTTTGTTAGAGTCCCGTAGACTCTCGTTGATCGGGAATAGGGTTTCGTTCGATAAAACGGCCGTATCGACCCGTATTAGAGACACGTTACTATTGTGTCGTCGGGATGGGTCGTGCGAGTTTATTATTGACTATAGCTGCTTATACAGGGCCCAGTTGTCAGCACCAGCCTCCCAGTAGCTGTGCGGGAGTTCGAGGATCTGCCTTCATCCAGGTGGGTTAGCTTCGGTCCGGGCTTGATCTATTCGGCCCTCTGGTTGCTTTAGTCCAGTCGGACACCCTTTTTTTGACCAGCCTGCGAATTATACCGATACGACCTATGATGACTGCATATATATCACATGATCCCCTGATAGACATTGATTCTTTTAGACTCATCATATACCTGCTGATTTTATCTAGATTAGCCTTGATGATTGTATTGACATGCCCTATGATTAGTCCTGATAGATCTTGATCTACGTGAGACATATCTTACGTACCTGTTTATCAGTTTTTATATTTCTGATAGACCTTGATCTTCATGAGACATACCATATACATATCTGTTCATCAGCTTTTTCAGTATATAGATCTGCATGATTTGATGGCACTTGTTGATTCCTGTCAGCCGATTTATTGTTGATATTCCGATATGCATGATTGATTGATCCTGATTGTTGGATACTATTCGATATTCCGATATGCATGATTGATAGATACTACTTGATGTTCCGATATGCATGATAGATTCTGATCGACACGATAGATGATTCCCTGTTGGGATCTCGGCATGTTGCCGACTACCCGGTCACTAGACCGTGAGATTGATCATTATGACTTGCCATGCACTGCTGTACTTCACGAACATGGCCGGGGTAGCTCCCCGTGGAGATTGTTCTTTACCGTTAAAGTGGTCTGATGATAGATCCGTGAGCCCTCGACAAGGTTATGTCAGCCGAAAAAGGTGCCGAACAGTGGCATTGCCTGAGGTTCTCTGAGACCAATATTGGCACATGATTGGATATTTGGTTTTCTACCTTTGACGCATTACTTTTACTCGTACTGTTGCTCAGTTGTTCCAGCACTATTATCTGTAGACATGCTTGTATCATTCGTAGTTCTTTATACATGATCCTTGTAGTTGACTGTGATTTCCGGCCTGCATGCTCTACAGTTTTCATGATAGTTATCTTTGAGATACCCTGATTGTTCAGCATACTTACCTGCAGTTTTATTTCTGATTATTAGTAGACATCTATGTTTCCAGCTTTTCCTACAGATCTTTACTATCCGCAGATTTTAGTACCCAGTAGGTACGATTAGCTATTCCTCGGCTCGTCGTGCCCACTGGGATACACTCCGGTGTATCTCACACCCTCGGGTGACTGTTGTAGGTCCGTCGGGTGGTGAGATGTCGGGACGATCCAGTGAGCCGATTACGATAGAGCTGTCCCCATGAGCATTATATATCGATGGCTTCTGCAGACATTTACTTTCCGTATTTCATTCCAGTTTATCTTGTTTTAGACATTTAAAACTGATGATGTAATAACTTAATTTTGATTATTCCTGCTGACTAGATTAGTAGTTGTACTGAGATATCTGTCGCTGATTACTAGCCTAGCCGTGCATATATAGGGGAGTCCCTGTTCGCGGAATAGAGAGTTCCCTATATGTGTGGCGGTCTGTTACCCCTGTTTTGCAAACTCTGATTTAATCAAAAAAAAAAAAAAAATAATTTCAGACCTGATTTTTAAACTCGGGGCGTGACATGCATGCTTAGAATAGGAGATACTACTTCAGTATGTGGCATGTTATACTAGTATCCCAGTGGGGATCTTTCTCGGCTTCTTGCCGTCTATGTGGTCAGTGGACCATGGTTTGAGCATCAGCATTATGATCGCCGTCGAGCCAAGCTTTCAGTCGCGCACACCGACGGTTTGGCCACCGTCACGGTGTTCTTTACCGGTAGAGATGTCTGATTGACCCGTGAGCCCGTGGGGTTATGATAGCTTGCAGGGTGTCCAAAAGTGGTTGTTGCCTGAGGCCCCAATGAGCAAAAGTGGTAGTTGCCTGAGGTCCATTGCTCCATGGCAGTTTAGCCTGAGGCCTTGTGGCCAAAAGTGGCATTTAATTGGGTATATTTGTGGTGACACCTTTGACGCATGATCTTTGTTATTTCCTGCTTATTATATTATCAGTTATAGTATGATCATTCTCTACTTGCCAGATTATCAGTGATAGTATGACTATTTCCTGCTTGTCAGCTATAACATATTCATTCCTACTTATCAGATTATCAGTTAT
Organism: Tillandsia leiboldiana; assembly: GCA_029204045.2. Classification (NCBI taxonomy): domain Eukaryota; kingdom Viridiplantae; phylum Streptophyta; class Magnoliopsida; order Poales; family Bromeliaceae; genus Tillandsia; species Tillandsia leiboldiana. The sequence goes on from JAQNDB010003883.1 coordinate 8,447, forward strand.
AGCATGATCAGCTTTATATATGATTTCACTGCTATGTTGATTAATCTATGATTAATGGTACTCTGCTTAGATTATATATCTGAATTATACATTTCAGTTTCAGTATATCCTACTTTTGCTATCCGCTTATTATTGTATCCAGTAGGTACGGCTTGCTATTTCCCGGCCCGTCGTGCCCACTGGGATACACTCCGGTGTGTCTCACACCCTCGGGTGACTGTTTTTCAGGTCCTTCGGGTGCGGGGACCTTTGGACGTTCTGTGTGAGGACGCGTGGTAGATTTATCCCTGGTAGGATGTACCCCTTTTGATTTAGTAAAACATTGCAACTGTATTTCCATCTTGAGAACTGGATGTATTAACTTATGAACCTTGTGGTTGTAATAGAGTAGAACTTATTTAGTATAGCTATCTCGTATCTACTCTGATTGACTGTTTCTGTCAGCCGAGCACATATAGGGAAGGCTCTGTTTGATGTACAGAGACTTTTCTATATGTGTGGCGGTCTGTTCACGCCTTGGAGAAATCAAGATTTTAAACTCAAAAAAAAAAAAAAAAAAATTTAGACCCACTTTTGAATCTCGGGGCGTGACAGATTAGAAAATTTAGACGCTCCAAACTGATAGTCCACAGATTCAAAAGTGGCCCCAAATTAGCCAGGAGTACACTGTTGCAACTTCGCAATCAGACCAGTTCAGTGTTTGGGCCATAACATTATCTTTAGAGCTTGACATCACTAAATCTTAACTTCTAGTGTGCCAAAATAAATTCTGCTTTAGCCACATGCTCAAAATGCCTCAAGAATCACTGGGCTTGCCCTATTGCAGCCTAACAACCACTGGTTCAACCAGAACCAACACCAAGTTCTCAAACAGCTTTCACAATGCTCCAAACATCAATCCTCACAGATCCAACTTGATCTGAAGTGAGCATTGAGCTCAGGGGACAATTTGGAGCAAGTTTCATATTTAACTCGAAACCCAATTCCATCATTTTCTTCTTTGTGGCATTTCATCAAGCACTTGGTGTACACTTTTCACATAACACACACAACACCCAACCCAGAGTTGGTTCTCTGCAACCACAGCACCAAAAGCATTCTAACTTGGATGGAATTAATCTACTAGGTTGCAGGAGCATTTTCATCAACTTGGTTTCAAGCTTGCTCCCCGGTTTAGCCATGGCTCAAGGTTGAAGATGAAGTGAAAACCTCGAATTTTGTGACCTTTCAACCTGAGCATCTGGGCTCAACCAAATGCACCAACAGGTGCCCCTCATCACCACGAACCGTCCTGGACTTGTGTCCGACAACGGGGTCACGACGGCGACGGCGGCGAGCAAACTCGGTTTGGAGCTTCCCACCATTAATGGCGGATTTCCACCGGGGCTACATGGGCTTCATGCAAAGGCTTGGCTGGGATATAATTGATCCCAGGAAGCTTCCCGACCACTTGGCCGGAGGCGGGGAGGCTCGCCGGCGCCGGAGCAATAGCTCGGCCGTGGTGCAATTTCCACCAAAACTAGGGCTTTGATTTTCTTCGTGATTCTCAACCATCCTTTCTCAAACTTTGCAGAAATATTCTATGGATTCTACAGTCCATGGCTACCAAATTTGACCCATTTTGGTCTATTGGTTGCAAAGAACAGCCGCGGCGGAGCTTCTTTAGGTTTCCGGCCATATCTTGCTCCCGCCGGCCATGCAACGTGCATGGAAAGCTCAGGCCTTGCAGAGAGCATCACAAGATCATAACTAACCTACTGCTAGGGGTCTCGGGCAAAAACAAACCGGGGTTTGAGAGGACCTTACCTTGGCCGGAGTTGATGAAGAAGGAAGAAGCTGGTTTCACTCCTCCTACTTCGCGCAACCTCAGCAGCCTCCAAATGCTCCTCTGGTACTGTGGAACACCACAGGGAACTTCAACTCCAACTTGGTAAAGGTTTGGTTCCAACCTTCTTTGCTCTCTCTCTCTCTCTCGGTTTACTTCAATGGAGGGGGTGACTCCTCGGCCACCACAACACCAAGGCCTTATGAGGATTAACTCTTGGGTGTTAGAAATCCCAAGAGCCTTCCTCGTGTAACCTCCCACGAGGAAGCCCAAAAGCCAAAAGGATTTAATGCAAGATTCTTTGTAAATGCCTCAAACCCGGTTCACACACACCCCCTAGCCTCCAAGCTCTGCACAGTAGGTGCAAAATGCACCCAACACCCTCATATTTAATCCCCTAAATATTTGGTACATAAAATATTATAGTTTTCTCGAAAATACCCTCTTTTCGGTACACTTCACGTATTTCGAGAAAATTCGCTCGACGAAATGCGAAACAGACTTCGCCACGACGTCCGGCTCGTCGAGACCTTCAAGATAGGCTATTCATTTGCTTAATTTGGTGCTCAAATGAATTCTCGGGCCATTCTGTTCTGTATGTCGCAACCCGACACACGCACTTCGATGCACCCGGATCGCCAAACGCGGAAACCGTCAGTGCCATTGCGCTCAGAACGTCGAAAATAGCTAGGATCGACTACTCGTACTGCTAGACTTAATTTGCAGATAGTGGATTGGCCTTCAGTCGAACGAGAGGGGACCGAAAACCAGGGTTTACTATTCACACTTAAGTTGCGGGGCCCGCAATTTCTTTGCTGTTTTCTGGAAGATCCGACCGTTGGATCATCGACAAGTGAATATGAATTTTTCATGTTTCGACGAGACGGTCGCAAAGGTGAACTCGGATTTTCGAGATCAGACCCCGATCAAAAATCGATATTTTTGGGGTTTTATTTATTCATTTTCTGCTATTTATAATTCTAGAAAATTATTTAAATCTTTTAAAATTCTCGGTTACTACATTTTTTTAAAAAAAAATTGATTAGGTAAAATTATATTTAAATTCTAAAATTATTATTTGAATTGATTCTCTCGAAATTAAATTCTAACTTCATCCCTCCTGCAATTTGTTATTTTTCTATGCTCTCTCTTGATGAACTATAAAAGATGTTGAGCTTGAGCTTGTGGTAATTAATAGAGATTATTATGTAATTTCATAAATTTTTGACACTGTAATTGAAGGTATTACTAAATTTATAAAACTAAATTTCTACAAAATTTAAATATCTTAAATCATATTTACTTGTCTCCATTGTCAAATTGAACAGCCAAGCATAAAAAATCTAGAAAAAAAGCTAGTTTATACTCCGAAAGGAATGTATATCTTACACAGCACCTATTTTATGGTGGGGTGAATTTCACTCGTCATTTTAAAATGACGAGTGGAGGAGCCCCCATCCTTAAATTGGTAGGGTATACATCGTACACTCCAAATGAGATATACAGATAGATTGCTCAAAAATCTAAGACTCGGTTAAGCACCATAGCCTAGCTCTCTTGCAAAATATGTACTATTGTAAACCTCAGTTAAGCACCCTAGTTCTGTTTTTAAATATTATTCGATTTTCACAAAGTAACACAGATGAAAAAAAAATTGATGGTTTGTCCACAGTGTCTTAACTTTGAAATCCAATTATTTCATATCTCCAAATAAGTTTATTTTTTAAAAAATAAACGAAATGAATAACATATATTCTTTTTCACAAAAAAAATAATAATAATAAAGAATAGCAAAGTGTTTAATAGTACAATAAAATGCACATTAAATTAGTAAAATAGTAAGCGAAAATAATAAATTAGGAAAATATTATGTTACAAGGATAGAGATATGAAATATGAGACGATTCGGATACGACGATTCGTCAATTTTTAAAAAATAGAATAAGAACATGACCGGAGTACAAATAAAATATTATTTTTTAATATAATAATCTAAATTTATATATAAAAAATATTATAAATATTTAAAAATAGAATAATAAATAAATTCTAATTCTTATATACTGCAATTTAAAAATTTTATTAGAATCTTCTCAAACATATTCTATAACATTAAAAAAATTATATATCAAAATTTTAAATTTTGAGCAATAACTTATATAATTCAAAGAATAGTTTTCCTCAATGCAGTTGACTTTGAAATTATTTAGAGCTTGTTGTTTATCTATTTTAAACCCTACAATCAGAATGATTTTCACTGATAGCTATTGTTTATTTCAAAAAAAAATTGATTTCAATTTGGTATTCCACTCCAAATGAGCTAACTCATTTATGGCCTAATCACACTACAACAAAACTATGCTATAGCGACACTTTTAAATGTTTCTAAAATCTGAAAAAAGTGCCGCTAGCAAAAGTACCGACACTTGTAATTAGTGTCGCTATATGTGCAGTCGCTACGGTGTTGTCACGCCCCGAGTTTTGAAAAATAGGCTAAATTATTTTTTTTTTAAATCAGAGTTTAAAACATTTCAGGCGTGGACAGATCGCCACATATATAGAAAATTCTCTGTCCACCTGGACAGAGCCTTTCCTATACATACACGGCTAAGCACTTACAGCCAATACCATAGTAGTTTAAACTACACATACAATATTAAGTAATTATTACATTATTCACTTTACAATAATACAGAATCTTAAATGCGGAAGATAAAATAAACGGGTGACAGAAAGGGTCAGCACTATCGCGACAGCCTCACCAACACATCCCGACATCCCACCACCCGAACGACCTGAAAAAATGGTCACCCAAGGATGTGAGATACTCTGAATGTATCCTAGTGGGTACGACGGGCTAAGAAATGGCAAATCGTACCTACTGGTATATAATAATTAGTGGATAGTAAAAGACCAGCAGGTAAGGTAGGTATAGGCTAACAGATAACTGTAATCAAGGCTAAGCAGATATATTGGTACAGCAATACAGGGCTAAGCATGCTGAAATCATGATACTAAGCATGTAAGAGTATTAGTGCTAAAGCATGCTGAACAGATATATAATGATATACCAAAGTACCCAACCGATGCTGCCGTTTTGGTCGCTGGACCTCAGGAAAAGATATCATAGAAATCCCCTAGCAGAAACTGATAGCAACCCTGCACCAAGGATACAATAGAAAGGGTTTTCTAGCAGCACCACCGAAGTGGGGGTATCCCTGTATCGAGCGGTACAAAAGAAAGGGCTCCCTATACCTAACGATACTATAGAAAAAGATGGCTCATGGGTCACGTAGACCCTCTACCAGTAAAGAACGCTAGGTGGGGGATCAATCCCACTGCGTACACGAGAGATCAGTAGGTGTACGACGATGACAATACTGAAGCTCCAAACTGATGGTCCACAGACCGAAATAGTCAGCACTAAGCCGGAAATCCCATTGGGGATGCAAATACCTCAAACCTGTGTGCAGTACTGAATGCAAGATGTATTATCTATCTGAATATGTGAATGGCTAATCATACACATGGCATATGTTTAGATAAAAGCAGAGCATGATGAATAACTAGGTATAATCTGATAGCTACTTAATCTCCAATCAAGTATGGCAAATGTCCATAGGCAATAAGTATACTAAAAGTATGAGTATAAGCTGGAAATAAACAATCAACTAGTAAGGGCTGAGGGATATAATCTGGGATAGCAAGAAAGAAAAGGGTCCAACCAACTAAGATACCTCAGAGGGCCGAAGAGATAAAGCCCGGACCGAAGAAAACTCACCTGTGTGTAGACGGACCGACGACTCCACCAGAAGACTCGCGGGTCGAAGTCAGACTACAGAGATCTGAATCATGAACACAAATCAGGGACGAACTCACACATACCCTGATAGTTTAAACAGGGAGCTTCCCTGAATCCTCAGGATTCGCCGAGAATTTCGGTAATCTGCCGATTGACCCATTTATGGTCCAATCAGTGTTAAATGACCTCCAAATCTCACGAAACTTCACGTGCTGCCCAAAAATGTCTAATTTTAAGACGTTCGGGCCCTAACACTAGACTCTGGGTAATCCCGTGCACCGACGGTGCCAAAACCACTAAAATCATTTTGGGAGACCGATTTCGGCTCCGGAACCCACCGACGCTAAACCAAAATCACCAGACTCTCCGGAACAGTGTTGGGGACAGCCAGGAATAGTTGGCAACCAAAAATGATCACCCAATATCCTTGAAATGCGCGTTTAGCGCAAACCCGCTGTTAAATCGACGATTTCGTCGATTTACGGGTCGTTAAGCAAATCCCGCTCAACGAAAGCCCTCGAAACCCAAACGAAAGGTCCATACATCATAAGAATACTGTTTACAACTTTCCCTCTTGTTACATTTACAATTAGACCCCTGGACTTTTCAAAATTGCATAATATTCATGTATTTTACCACTAAATAAGTTTTAACTTTTAATCCAAGAATCTTTAAACCAAAATAATTCACAAGCAGCTATATCTTAACATGCTAAAACCCATGCTCACTGTTTGGGAGCAAGTTGGGCAATAAAAACAGTAATTGGCCCATGAACCATGTGTATTGAGAGCACAAGTTGACCACCTATGTATATATACTTGAGCATTTTTAATTTTAAAGTGAGCATCATGCTCAGTGACTTCCAAATACACATAGGCTCGTCTCTGGGCCTTAGCAAAACCACCCAACATGTGATAATGGCAAGGTGATCAACAATAGGCTCATATGGGCTTGGTTTTGGATGTTTGCCAATCTAGAAGCCCTGGATAAAAACTAAGATGAGCACCATAAAAAGGACATCTCAAAAGCTTGGGGGCTCACCTGAAAGGAGTTGCGGGGCTGCTGATTAAGTTGCTAGAGCGAGAAGAACTAGAACTTGTCTTATTGGAGCTCAAGTTGGTCGAGTTTACTCTTTCTCTGGGTCAAACTCCAACCCAACGCAAGCATGGATATCTGGGAGTTCCCAAAGGTGGAAGGAGCGCCACCAAGTCGAGCTTCGGCGTCGTGGTGTTGTGGGCGGCCGAGGTGAAGAGCTCGTGATCACCTTGAGGTCGTTAATGGCGAATTTTAGTACACGCCTTCTTGGGTTCATGCAAGGGTGCTGAAAGAACCTCTTAGGGAAGGGGAAGCTTACTAGGAAGTGGCCGGCGCAGGGGAGCTACGGTGGCGGTGGCGCGGCCCGGCCAAGTTGGATAGCCCAAAAGTAAGGCATCCATGTGCAGGCTCTACGCTACACCAACAGCTCTGAAACTTCGGGGGCACCTTCCTGGGGTCGAGAAGAAGAAGACTACCATCTTTAACCCGAGGTTTGATAGTCGGAAAGAGCCCACGTCGAGGTCCGGACTGAGCAAGGTTTTCCGGCAATAGACGCTCCCGGCAGCCACAGGGGGCTCTTTAGCTCCTTGGGCTGTGCGTGAGTTATTATTACTAGTGGGTCGGGTCGTTATATTTGGTATTAGAGCCAATTGCCAGCCGGAAGTGTGTGACGAGTCTCAGCTGAGTCTGGATCTAGATGACAGGGCTAGTGAGACGAGTCTCACATCGCCTGGTGATCTTGGACTGCTGTGTGTGTGTTTGGGATGACGAGGACGTCAGGCCTAAATGCGGGGAGTTTGTGACACCCCAATAGTCCCACATCAGATAAGAGTGTGGATGTGTTTGGGTATATATAAGACATGGACACTAGTAATAACAACTGGGCTTAAGCATTTTGGATTGTGGGTTGGGCCCAACGAGTTATTATTACCAGTGGGCCGGGTTGTTATAGGTGTATAGCGACACATTATTATAATGTGTCCCAAAAATGAGTCCTTATAACCTAATTTTGGATATAGATGAAATATAGATAGGACACTTGTAAAGTACCGGATTTTCGGCACATAAATTAATGTAAATAAAAATGGTATGAAATACTATTTTTATGAAAGTTGGGGAAGTAAAGAACATTTGGAAGCGAGTTGGACCCAAATCGGGTTCAAATGGAGAGATCTAAAATTTTATTTGAGAAAGGGGGCCCAAATTTTTAGCGAAAAATTCACAGTGTCGGAAAATTCCGAGAAAATTACAGGAGCTCCGCAAATATCTTTTAAGGCCACAGTAAAATGTTTCGCGTTGATCGGATGTCGAATAGTGAGAACGGGCTCCGCCAACAGTGTCGAAAAATTTCAAGAAAATTACGGGAGCTCCGTAAATATGTTTTAAGGTCACAGTAAATATTTCGCGTTGATCGGATTTTCGGATTGTGAGAACGGGGTCCGCCAGCGATTCTGGATACAGCGAGACTTTTGGTGACCTAAAAATAGCCCAAATTGAAAATTTAAAATTTTCGGTGATAGATTAAGTTGAGAGAAGTCTGCCTGTCAAATTTGGACAGAAACGGACGAAAAACGGACAAAAAACGAAGCGAAAACGAATTTTCGAAGCGACGACGCGCGAGTCGAGGTAGGGGAGGCGTGCTGCGCAAGGTGCGCTGGCGCGCTGGGGGTCAACGGGGGACCGCCACGTGGCGGGCCCCCATTGGCGCCCGCGCGCCCGAGGGGGGCGCGCGGGGGTGCGCGCCCGTGTGGCGCGCACCATGTCCCGCGCGCCGTGTGGCGCGCGGGTGCCGCGTCCCGCGTGGCAAGCTGGACGTGCGCCGCGTGGCGCTGGGACGCGAGCCGCGTGGCGCTGGGGCGCGCGCCTGAGCCCGGTGCGCGCGCCCATGTGAGGTGGACCGCCACTTGGCGGGTCCCCATTGGGGGGACCCGTGGACTCGGTGCATAAAGCCTCTCCTCTTTCTTTTTCTTTCTCTTCTCTCCTTCTTCTTCTTCCTTCTCCCCGCACCATTTCTCCTCTCATTTTTCTTCTTCTTCTCCAACCGAGCGGAAGGGAGAGAGGGAGAGGGGATTTCATGGAATGGCACGTCGGCGACCTCGCGAAGTGCGCGAGGTGTTCCAGAAGTCAGATGGGCGGCGCAGCTGTACGAGGGACCGTGTTTACTGTGTCGTTTGCTGTGCGAACTGTTGCGGACATTTTGGGCGCGTCTCGTTTTGCGTGCAAGCCTGTAGAAATAACGCACCGTTTTGCGTGCGGATTCGAAGAATATGCGCAGTTTTGGACGCAAACTCGGAAAACGTGCACCGTTTTGCGTGCAATGTTGGAAAAAAAAACATGTACCGTTTTGCGTGCCAATTCGAGGACTAGAAAAATATGCACCGTTTTGCGTGCAACCCTATAGTCAGACGTGCACCGTTTTGGGTGCAGATTCGAGGGTTAGAAAAGACGTGCACCGTTTTGCGTGCAACCTTAAGAGAAGCATGCTCCGTTTTGCGTGCAAATCCGAGGTACGTGCACCGTTTTGCGTGCAGGTTATGTTGTCGCGCACTATTTCGCGTGCAGATTGAATGAGCACGCATCGTTTTGCGTGCGAATTTTTAGTGACGTGCACCGTTTTGCGTGCAGGTTTGGTGGGCGTGCACCGTTTTGCGTGCGGATTCGAAGGATGTGCACCGTTTCGCGTGCAAGCTCGAGGAAATAAGTAGAATCGCGCGGAGACCAATTGTAAGTGTCTACAAGCAATTGGGGATACCACAAGGTGGGGAATTCTGTCGAAATTGGGTGACCTCTCCCCTTGCTCCTTTGCTTTTCGATTCGAAGCATGATAGTAGCCTGTTAGAGGCGTTAGGTAATTATGATTATGATTGCCTGTGTAGATGATTCAGACGAAAAAAGTGCAACTGTTGGTTGCCAGAGATAGAGGAATAGATGTGCATGTGCAAATGGACACAGAGGAAAAGTGCAACTGTTGGTTGCCAAAGATATATGATGAATATGCATGCCTAGAGATAATTATTATTATTGAATGAGATGAAAATAATTGCATGCATGAAAAAGATTAGCTAGTTATGATTGTGATCATGTTAGGGTATAACCCTAGGAATCACGTGACATAAGGGAACAAAAAATTGTTGGTAGTAAGACTAGGAGAAAACCTAGTATAGGGGTTTGACGAGTGACATCAACTTAAGAGTTATCCTAGGATGGATGAGTGGCATTGTCTTAGGAGATAACCTAAGGACATTGAGTAGAGTGATCAACATAGAGTCAAGGAACTCTAGAATGTATATGACATGAGACTTAGGTAAAGGAAACCTAAGGACACTGGACTAGTGATCAACATAGAGTCAGGGAACTCTAGGATGTATATGACATAAGACTTAGGTAAAGAAAACCTAAGGAGGACTAGTGATCAACATAGAGTCAGGGAACTCTAGAATGAGGGTGACATGGAACTTAGGTAAACTGAACCTAAGGTGAGCTAGAAGAGTTTAAACTCACAGACAGGAAAATAGAGTTAAGTTGACTTTAGAATTCAGTAAGGAATCAGGAGAATGGGAAAAATGGATAAAGTGTGGAGAGATGAAAGGGAAAACAGGAAATTAGAGTCAGTGTAACCCTAAATCCAGGGCGGAATCAGGAAAAAGGGGATTAGATCCCACGGTTAAGAATTTAGGGAACATGACCCCAGAGAGTCATAGGGCGTCTGGGTAAATGGATAGACTAGTTTAACTTCAAGTAAAGTTAAACAAAGGAAAGTGGAAAGGGTAAAGTGAGGAGACATGAAAGGAAAAGATAATGAAATAGGGTTAATAAACTCCAAGTCTGATAAAATGGAAAACGACTATTGTCCTTGTGACGTAGTGCAAACCTTAAGGGTAATTGAAGCATAAGGGCTGTGAATTGAGAACAAGTTGTTCCAACCTGAATTGGTGTTAGAGACACCGAATTATCCTAGAGTAAGGAACTTAGGATAAAAGAAATAGAGCTTAAGAGAAAGCTAAAAGTGGCTAAAAAATATAAAGAGAATATAAATGGCGCCTTCGAATTTGAGACTCGTCAAGTGGAGCAGGACTCCCTGGGCATTGACCCGTCGGACGAGGTACTTTCGAAAGGCTTAAAGTTAAAAGCAAGCTAAAAGTGGCTAAAAATATAAAGAGAATATAAATAGCGCCTTCGAATTTGAGACTCGTCAAGTGGAGCAGGACTCCCTAGGCAGTGACCCGTCGGACGAGGTACTTTCGAAAGGCTTAAAGTGAAAGCAAAGAGCTAAATGCTCAAAGGAAAGTGAAAGAGATTTGCCAGTGGCAAAAAGGGAGCTATAAGCTCAAATAAGAAAGGAAAGCAAGTGTTCAAAGGCAAAGAGGCTAAGAACTAAAGTAAAAGAGAAAGAAAAAGAAAAAAAAAAGAAAAGAAAGAAAAATTAAAGATAAAACGGGCGGACCTACGGTGAAACGCGGCCCATGTTGGAGTTGCAGGCAGTGCCCCTCTCCCGGGTAGAGACCCGTTCGGGACGTTTCTTCCGTAGGACGGGGTAACACTTGCGGGTGTTATCGGCAACCTTAGAAATCTTAACTTATGGTAGCAGGACTACCGGGCTGGGGCCCGTTGGATAAGAAATTTCTGAGGGTTAACTTGAACTAAAGCACCAGAATTTAAAGAATAAGAGAAATTTGAGTGGCCAAGATGGCCGGGTTAGTTTGACCCTATATACAGCGGCATAGTGGCCGAGTTGGTGCTTAGTAGCCTAATATGACTAGACAGAGTAGTGCTGGGTTGATGAGTATATACAGATAGTGATATATTATTTTGCATAGCTGCATTTTGATATCGGGGATTTTAGTTTCCTAGCACTATTATTATTGCTTCCATTGGACCAAGTGGTGTAGGACACTTTTTCTCGGTGGTTGAACCCACTGGGAACTCAGATGTAGTTCTCACACCCCTTGGGTGACCCCCCACAGGTTCAGGTATGGATGCAGCGGTTGCGACGGTTCAGATGCAGACGGCGAGGCATGCGACAGGGGCAAGGGCCCAGCAGCATAGAGACCTAGAGGGTCTAGCAGAGGTATCCCATTTTTATATTTCTTGAGTGAACCTTGTATGGTGAGGAATTTATGTAAAGGAATTGTAATAATTTTATTTGCAAGTTCAGAGATGCAAAGTGTAATAAAGTAATGAATGGTTCACTCTTGTATGCTTTCATTTCCGCTTTAACTATTGTTATTGAATGAAAGTTTAAATTTGTAGTGATTTTGTCACGCCCCGGGGTCGAAACTGCGACCCGGCTCGCCAACAGATCCGCCACCTATGCCAAACCCGCATAGGTGAAGCGTCCTACCTGCAAGAAAAGTACTACAGCTAAATAGATATCAGAGCTATAAATAAAAATCTGATGTATAACTAAATAAATCACTGTACAACTGGAAATAACACAACAATGTCCGTCTCCCAAAAATGATAATCATGCAGAATCCTCATATACAAACTCAGAACTCAACCGGGAGGTATCACCAATAAATACAACAGTGTACATGCTCTCAATACATAACAATCCTCACTACAACAGTCTCTCATAGGAGGAAAATAAAATAACTAATCTACTGAAGCTCTCCTCTGAAGGGGTACCGCTACACTCCAACGACGGGTAGGGAACTAGCTCGCGACTCCCTCGCCTCGGTCAGAAGGATCAGCAACAGGAACAACAGGAACTGGAGTAGAAGTTCCTGTGGGAAAAGACACCACGACGGGTGTGAGAACTACGTCCCAAGTAGTTCTCAGTGGGTGCCGCCAACAAGCCCGACGGTCTGCCCACTAAGTCCACTAGAGGCATAAAGTAACAAAAGCAGTGCTGTAAGGAAAGTTGGGAAAAGTAAACTCTACAGCTACTATGCCTCTATCTAGATGCTCAAAGAGTGGGACAGAAAGAACATGATGCCACAACTAACTCTCATCTCTGATCACTCAATCTGAACTGACTGCCTCCTCGGGTCCAGTCAAGCCTGCGCCAACCTACTGCCGTTACGTCCCTGAGGAGCGGACTTACGTAGGATCTACTGCCGTTACGTCCCGGAGGAGCGAACTTACGTAGGATCTACTGCCGTTACGTCCCGGAGGAGCGGACTTACGTAGGGCGTCCATGACTGCCAACACCAGCACAGCCAGAGGGACAAATGCAACGACAAGTCGCGATAGAAAAGCTCAATCTCACGCCGGTATAACAACCCGGTCTCGCCTACTCCGGAGTGGCACTCGAGGGGAGCGACCCGCTCGAGTAAAAAGTAACCCATCTCAAGTATCTCTGTAAAGTATCTCTGTCAAGCTCAAATGTGGCTCATGCAGGCTATGATCCACGATCAAACAGATCGGTAACTCCAAGCTCAAAGCACAACTCAGTCGGAAAAAGAACCTCGACTCGAACAGGAATAGCCCAACACACTCTCACAGCTATGTCGGAGAATCCTCAACGACTCAATCTGATAAATGCACGACCATGGCTGAGTCGGGAAACCTCCACGACTCGATCTGCCAGAACCCCAAGATCCCCAAGGCTAAGTGGGAGAACCACCTCCACCACTAAATCAGAGAAACAACCTCTAGATCACACTCTGCCAACTCATGGCACCAAGTCGCATCCACTGCGAGAAACTGTCTCAACAGGCCAAACAGGCCAAACGTCGCATCTACTGCGAACAACTGCCTCAACAGGCCGACATCGCATCCACTGCGAGCAGCTGACTCAACAGGCCAAACAGGCCGAACATCTCAACCACTGACCCAATGAAGGGTCCGGGAACACCGAAAGACTAGAACCTACAACCCAAATCAAACAAGAACAGGCTCTAGGCATAGCCTCTCGTTGTTCTCGTCCCAAGAAAAGGCAGACCTTAGAACCCAGACCACTCGAATCATCTCGGTGGTTAATTTATAGGAAAAACTGTGACATTTCTTACTGAAGCCATCTGATCTGTAAGAAATCCATATTTAATGATTTTTAGTTCTGCTTAGGAAAACAGTTGAAACCAAGTTTTATATCTAAGCCTCGAAGGGCTAATGCCTTCGTCCAATCAAACAGGAACAAACTCAGGCGACCCTACGATGCTTGGAAGAAAATATTTGGTTGACAAAAATCATATGTGTGTCCAAAAAGGTTCTGGGTTTAAGGTTCTGCTAACACTGATCTACCGCTGCCACTAGCACAGCGGCGACAGATAAAACCAGAAAAATAAAACATCTCGGGACCGCCGTCTACCCAAACGGCTCCCGCTACAGATGAACAACCAACTACATCTACCAGACGCCACTCTGCTCCCAAGCACGAGTGTAACATGCATCCCACACTAAAAGATAACTCCTGACCACTCGGCCCACTACCCGGGCGAGGAAGAACACTATGTCCAGGAAAGATAGAAGTGTGGATGTCTAAAGCAGAAATAACCCTAGCCCAAGTGAGGGTTTTCTACCAGTCTGGTTACACATGCAATCATATGACAGGGGTGCTAGGTCAAATTCCAAGATAACAATAATCAACAGCTTGTAGGGAAGGACAATAAATACATGATGATCTATCAACATCAGGAACATCAATTCCTATAATCTAGCATGCTATATAAAACACATCTATAACATGCAAGTCCCTACACAGATAGAATTAATGCACAGTCCATAGGTCGTGAAGACAAGGCCACCCACCTGAAAATGCTGACTGTCCGGAGTTCCACAGCTGAAAATACCCAGAATCCCAAATCTCCAACTCCAACGGGTCCAGCAATACCCGCAAACTCTCCTGGGTACAACATACAGTCCAAAGTTACACCTAAACCCCATAAATTACCCAAATCACACTCTGAAATTCAGCCTCAAAGATGTCCATTTTTCACCTGCAGATAAGGCTCCAAAAATTCTGAAATAAATATCACAGCGATCGTCTCGTCGAGACCTTCGAAACGGGTACCTGCACGTTCAATTCCGAGCCCCGTAGGCCGAGTTACAAATTCCACAGTACAGGTGCGCAAACACTCACAACCACACAACTGTAAAACTCTGCACAGTAAAAGGGGAAACAGTATACCTTCGGACATGCCTCAGAAAAATCCCAAAAAAATACGATGATAATTCTCGCGACGAGTAGATCCAAAAAGTGTACAGGCTCGTCTCGATCTGATGCTCGAGTGCGGAGATAAAATTCTGGCAAGCCTCCGCTGTCCAGAATTCCACCAGCAAAACAGTGGCTCAGAAATGCCTCGTAAACCGTGCCAAGAACTCAGAATCAATCAAGGTGATCAACACGGAAATCGAAGGCGTACCTCTCGTGATTCCAACGCCACAGAAATCGTCCAAAAATACTGACGGAGTAGCTCTGTGGACCTCTCAGATCGAACTGCGACGATAACGGGCCTCCGATGAAAGATCGCCACACTGCGCTCCGATGCCGAAGTCGTCGACGCCGCGGCTTCCAAAAAATCCGGGCCTCTGCCAGGAGATGCGCAGCACAAAGTTCTACAACTTTCCTAAAGGGGCCATGGGCAGGGGAGCTCGGGAAAGGGGGCAAAAAAGCCTCAGCCAACTGCCTATTTATAGGCCCAGCCCGAAAAATCCAGATTTTGGACTTTTGGCCCAAAGTTCGGGCGCCCGGGGTATTCGGGCTGCTACAGTAACGGGCCCGGCCCTTTACTGTGCGCGCCCGAATCCCTCACGGGCCGCCACGTGGCCCAGACGCGCTCCCCGCGCCCGGCGCACGTGCGCCCGCGAACCGCGCGACGCCACGTGTCCCGACACGTGGACGTGCGCGGCTGCGCCCGACCAACCACGGGGCGCCACGTGGCGCCCCCACGTCGTCCCCGACCGCGCCCACGCCGCGCCCACTGTGCGCGACCGCGCCTCCCGCTGCCGCACGTCGGGCACGCGCCCCGAGGCACCAGCCTCCTGCCGCGTGGACCGCGCGCACCAGAACCCGCCAACCAAAGTCCGCCACGCGTCCGCACCCGGTCCACCGTGCACCCGCGCCACTGCGTGGACCGCGCGTGCTGCGCCGGCCAACCGGAGCTCGCCACGTGGCCCGCGCCCGGTGCACGACTCCCGCGGTGGACCGACCGGCCTCTCCTCGGCCCGCCGCCGCGCTCCGCCGTCCGCCGCCGCCGCCGGCGCAACTCCGGCCGCCGGAACAGTAACCCCACGCCTCGAAATCCGTGCCGGGTCATCCGAGCTCCGAAAAATACAAGTAAATAGTCCATCTTGACCGTTTTCGCGCGCTGAATCCAAATCCGATGTCCGATTTGCCCAAATTTCACTTCTAAAATTTACCAAAAATTCCCGGAAGAGCAAACTGATCCGTTTTTCATGCCGGGTCCAATCCTTGAGTCCAATATGCGCGCAAACACCTCTAACACCCAACATGGGTCTCCAGAAGCCACAGATCCAACAGTAAACCAAACGTGGGAATTTCCGGGTCCTCACACCCTCCCCCACTAAAAGAAAGTTTCGTCCTCGAAACAAACACGGCTCAAAAGGGAGTTCGAAGCCAAGGGTAAGCATCCAACCACACAGTCTCCAACTCCCCAGTCGCTACTCACTCCCCGTGATTACTCCTCAACAAAATAATAATCAGTACGGCATGGCCCGGTTGCGTAATTCTCTCATCTCACGAGCCAGAATTCGCAACGGGCGTCCCTCGTACCACAAGTACTAGTAGATCTCACAGGAAACGAGTCCATCACTGGCGAGGAATCCACAAGCCTAACACTCCTGAGCTGAGACGTGGAAGGACCAACACGCACGCCAACAAAAGGCTGGGGGACAAGAGAGAACAACCAATGTAGCACGCACCAACACCGCTCCCTGGTGCCAGCTCAACCAGGCGATCCGAGACATACCCAAACGGTCATCCAAAGAAGAGAAGCCCTAATCGGCTAGGGTCCTCGCTCAATCACTCTAGGATCCGACCATCCGCCGGGACTGCTTCACCGTAGTGTACCGTCAAAGGGACCCTCAGGGACACAACCACGAGCCCTGTTCCTCAACAGTCTACACCGCGCCAGCTGTGGAATCATAAACTCAACCCCGAAAAGCTAATCCGGCCCCAGGTATCCGCCACCACAGTGGCCCTGTCGGGGTGATACAGAATGCTCAACAATAATCTACTGTAACTCCAAAGCCCCAATGGGAGGCATCACTGTAACACGCAAATCCATCTCCCATCACTGGCGATGCTAAAACGGCACTGGTATCAGCCTAATCATCCATTCGTCCAGGTCTGCTGGCACTGTCCAGTCCAGGAAGCTTCTCGTCTCGACAATAGATGTCAGTCTCGGCCAATCCCAGATAGCATCCATCATGGCCGGATTTCACCGCCACCCTAACGGCTAGAATAAGGTGACCAAAGAAGGCATGCACTTGGAGCTAAAACTTGTATCACAATAACTTGGCATACAGCTTCGTCCACACAGGCCTGGTAGCACATCCACAAGTGCTCCTCGTGCTCCAAGTCGCTCTGGGAGTAACCATAAAATTCCTGAAGAATCTTGCTACCAGTTCATCAAGTACAGCTGGAGCACAATTCCTCAATCATAAGAGCGGCAGGGCATTAATCAATCCAATTGGCCTCACTGAGAGCTCATAATGCCCCTACCGTGTCCTAAACGCCGTCTTGGCAAAATACTCAGCTGTATGATTCCATATAGGTACTCGCATCATACAATGACTATCAAAGTAGGACTCCCCCAAAATGTCCTAAATAATAACCGGACCTGCAAGTGCTCAAGTCACAATGAACCCCTAATCCATCAGATCCTGTAACTCCGCCATCAGCTCTCTAACTGCTCCACTGGCGATATCCAATGAGGTGCTGTCGAGGGTGGCGCGGTTCCCCGAACCACGTCAACCGCAATCTCTGTCTCCCTAACCGGTGGCATCATCAACAGCTTAGGTGAAATCTCACCTGGGATCCCGTGGGCAACAGGGATATCCTTGAGTCCCAGGGCCGCCGTAAGCACCTCTCACACTGTCACTATAACCTGTGTGCTCTAGCAATCTCGACAACCAAGCCTCCTCTCGTCTGCCTTATAGAAGGTCAAAATCCTCTCTCTCCGCAGCCAAACATCCTGTGACACTGTGCTAACCAATCCCAAGCACTGGGTCAAAACACTGAACTGCCACAATTACCAATTCAGACTGCTGTAAGGAAATCATGCCGGTGACAACCCGGTCCGCTGCTGTGGCGCCCTCCAACCGGGCGGCACAGACTCATCCGCTCGATGTAGGTGGTCGTCGCTCAGTCTACCTCGCCGTCAATGTCCAGTCTGTCGAAAAATATCTAGACTATCCACATAGGAGCACGACCTCTGCCTCTGCTCACACAGGGATCACAAATGCGGTCCTCCGCAGACAGCCAATCCATGCTACTGTCGCGCCCCTCTGGTGTAGATGCTGATGCTGCTATCGGGACCCGCCCAAACTCTGGCATCTCGGGAACCCGTTATCCAGGAAAAGAATATCAGAAATGCCTCCGCCGTCCGATCTGTCCTCCATCACCCGGCGCGAAACACCAAAATTCCAGAACTCGCTTCTGGCAGCAGATCCCTATCCAAAGGAACTGCAACATCACGCTCCATACACCACGCCTCCTCCATCGAAGCGCCAATAATCCGTAATGGAGGGACCAACTAAACTGAAAAGTATCCTGGTGCAAACCATTCCCCGTCAAACATATCCTAT
>JAQNDB010003884.1:0-26806 GCA_029204045.2 Tillandsia leiboldiana
GGCCAGTGGAAAGATCCTCCTGGTAACTCGGCCAGGGACATTTGCCCACCTGGTCCTAACTCGGCCAGGGCATGTGCCCACCTGGTAACTCGGACAGAGGCAATGTGTCCATCTGGTTAGCTCGGCCAGTGGAAAAGATCCTCCTGGTAACTCCGGCCAGGGACATGTGGCCCACCTGGTAACTCGGCCAGGGCATGTGCCCACCTGGTAACTCGGCCAGAGGCATGTGCCCACCTGGTAACTCGACCAGGGGGAGTGTATCCATCTGGTAGCTCGGCTAGTGGAAAGTATCTACACAGCTGGGACCGCCGTCACTCCAACGGCTCCCACAACAACACACAACTCATAGGCGAGAAGAACCGACTGACGCGGCAAAGATCCGAAAATCCCGATAGACTGGTGCCTAGAACCCCAATCAAACAAGAACAGACTCTAGGCTCAGCCTATCGAAGTTCTCGATCCTTTACCGTTCAGGGATTTGGCCCTTCTCGGTTAAAGTGGGAAACTATCTCAACACACAAACTCCTGGGTCTCGCTCTGCTCTGATAGCTCTGCCTTCCGCTGCTCGGGTAATCATCAGGTGCGGGGTGTGTCCTCTTCACAACACGACGTCTCAGGAGTATCGTAGTCCCTGCACAATAACAAGCGTCAGGACACAACAACCATACGACCCAATCCAGCGAAAGTCTAAGACATGTCATCCATTCCATAGCATTATGTTGTGTGCAGCCAACATAATCGCTTAGGAAAGTAAACATGCCAATCACTCATCCCGTCTCTTGGGAGAGGTATAAAACTCAATCAGGACTCTCGCTAGAAGTCACGACTCTCACGTAGTCATCCTAATGTCCAACCACAAGCCTAGGGTTACTAAGTCCACCACGACCTACAACCTAGGCTCTGATACCACTCTAATCAGTCACGCCCCGGGGTCGAAACTGCGACCCGGGCTCGCTAACAGATCCGCCATCTGTACGGAAACTGCCGTACAGACGAAGCGTCTAACCTGCAGAAAGAATCAACTACAGTATACAGATATCAGAGCTAAAAGTAAACTACTAAAAACTGAAATCCAAACACTGTACAACTGAAAATAAATATAATATCCATCTCCCAAATTCGATCATATAAAAAGTCCTCTGATACAAAAACCCAAAATGGAGATATCTCCAATAAAAACATCAGTGTACGAGCTCTCAAAACAAATATCCTCACTACTTCAGTCTCTCAAACTGTAAAATAAAGTACAACTCTATACCTCACAACAAAGGTCTCTCAACAGAGGAAAAAGAAGTAAACTAATCTACTGAAGCTCTCCTCTGGAGGGGTACCGCTACACTCCAACGACGGGTAGGGAACTAGCTCACGACTCCCTCGCCTCGGTCAGAAGGATCAGCAACTGGAGCAACAGGAACAGGAGAAGAAGTTCCTGGGAAAAAAGACACCGCGACGGGTGTGAGAACTACTTCCCATAGTAGTTCTCAGTGGGTGCCGTCAACAAGCCCAACGGTCTACCCACTAAGTCTACTAGAGGCAAAGATAACAGTGTGATGAAAACTGAACAAGAAAACCTGGAACTACTCTACAGCTACCATGCCTCTATCTAGATGCCCAAAAAGTGGAACAGAAGAAAGTAAAAGTGACCACTCGCACCCAAGGTGCTCAATCGACCCAATCGAACTGACTGCCTCATAGGGTCCAGTCAAGCCTGCGCCTGTCGACTAGGAACACACCTGCCCACTACCACACATCCGCATGAGGACGGGATTTACGTGGGGCGTCCTGTCCGACTAACTATCCCCTCGCGCAAAACTGCCTCAACAGGCCCATCGTTGCATCCACTGCGGAAAACTGCCTCCACAGGCCAACCATCGTATCCACAGCGGCATCTCAGGGATGCGACTCCAACTGAGGAAAACGGCGCGGCAAAGAGTATCAAACATTGGCATAAGCAGGCTATAGCCAAGATCCACGCTCACTCTCAGAACGGTAGGACTCAAGATCCCCAAATATCTCGCCCAACAGTCGGAGCACTCTCGACGACTCAGCTGATCAGCTCGCACGAAACACGAGACACTAGCCTCTCCAACAGCTCGCAGCACAAAGCACACTGGCTGGAGGTACTCCACAGCCAGGAACGACCGACAACTCAGGCTAACAATACTGGTCGGACAACACTCAACGACCTGGGACCACCGTCAACCACAACGGTTCCCAAAAACACTGACCGGAAGATACTCGACGGCCCGGGACTACCGTCTGCTCAACGGCTCCCTCCCACGACAGCACAACAGGGATACAAGACCTCCCGGGACTACCGTTTACCCAAACGGCTCCCGGCACGGATAAGCAACCCACTACAACTACCAGACTCCACTCTGCTCCCAAGCACGAGTGCAAATGCATCCCACACTAAAAGATAGTCCCGACCTCTCGGCCCACTACCCGGGCGAGGATAACACTATGTCCAGGAATAGAAAAATAGTGTGGGTGTCTAAACATAAATAACCCTAGCCCAAGTGAGGGTTTTCTACTGGTCTGGTTACACATGCAACATATGACGGGGGTGCTAGGTCAAGTTCCAAGATAACTATATTAACAGATGATAAAAGGAATAACAATTCCTAAAACCTAGCATGCTACACAAGTAAATAAACTATCATGCATAGTCCTACATCAGTAGAATTACAGTACAGTCCATAAAACTTGGAGATAAGGCCACCCACCTCGATTTGCCACCAGTTGCTCGTAGACACTTGCAATTGGCCTCCACGCGATCCGCACGCAAAACGGTGCACGGCGTCGAAGACCGCACGCAAATCAGAGCACGGTGCCGGAAACCGCACGCAAAACGGAGTCCGCATGCAAAACGGTGCACGGCGTCGGAGACCGCACGCAAAACGGTGCAGTAACACGGTCCCTAACACAGATAAGAGCAAGAGGGTCAATTTATTGTCCAAAAGAACGCTCCAAACTGTGCCAAAAACACCGCAAAAAAAGAGAGAGGAGAGAGAAGGGTGGTCCACGGTGCACCGGTCCACGGCGCACCGGCCAACCAGGAGCCTCCAGCCGCTGGTCCACGCAGCCGGGTCCATTCCAAAAATCCAATTTGCCAATTTCCAACTCTAAAAATTCCCGAAGGCAACCGGAGAGGAAATCTTTTATCCAAATTTGACACCCGCGTCGCACGAAACCACCTCCAAACACTCGACGGGTCCTCCAAATTTTCCACGGGATCCCTTTTTAAGCCCGAAGTCCAACACTTGTGTCCAAATTGCGCGCAAACACCACCGACACACCACGCAGGCCTCCAGTGATGCAACTAAATCCCAAATTGCAACACAAATCCATTTCTCGGGCCCGACAAGCGCACAAACACCCCCAACGGCCACAAAAAGCTGCCCAACAACCAGCAAACCCTATGCGGGGGATTCCGGGACTTCACAACAGAAGCAAACAAGGTTTCTCCTAAGTCAAGTTCCAGCATGATAGTGTAGCAGAAAAAGGTGGCCTATCTAAATGTCCATACAAGCATGCAAGGTCCTTTACTTGATAAAGCAATTACAAGTATTATAACTTTTACAAAACTAAGTGCATAGAACCTCCAATGTACATGATGCATAATACATTATACATGATACAATCTTGATACATGATCTACTAACAATAACCTTTTCAAGATGCAAGCCCTAACCACATGCTTTCACAAGAATAATGAATTTCCCTAACACCTTGCTTTTCAAGATACAATCACTTTCAATATGTTGTTGCAAAGATAGGAACTCAGTAACAAGTAATCTTTCCAAAATATGAACTCTAACCACATGCCCAAACTCTCCATTATACATACAACATGATATGGATTTAGCATGATTTCCAAGTGTTTAAACTACACATCTAAAGCAAGGAAACACAACTTACTAACATTCAGTTCTCTACCAATGCAAGTAGTAACAATGAATCCATGATCTGATAGAAGCATGCTAAGTCCATTTCACAATTCTAACTAGCAACATGATCAAGCAACACTCTAATATGCCTAGTGGGAAATCAAATGTCACGCCCCGGGGTCGAAACTGCGACCCGGGCTCGCTAACAGATCCGCCATCTATACGGAAACTGCCGTACAGACGAAGCGACTAACCTACAAAAAGAATCAACTACAGTATACAGATATCAGAGCTGAAAATAAACTACTAAAACTGAAATCCAATCACTGTACAACTGAAAATAATACAATATCCATCTCCACAAATACGATCGTATAAAAAGTCCTCCGATACAAAACCCAAAAGGGAGATATCTCCAATAAATAATCAGTGTACAAGCTCTCAATACAAAAATATCCTCACTACAACAGTCTCTCAAACTGTAAAATAAAATACAACTCTATACCTCACAACAAAGGTCTATCAACAGAGGGAAAAGAAGTAAACTAAGCTACTGAAGCTCTCCTCTGAAGGGGGTACCGCTACACTCCAACGACGGGTGGGGAACTAGCTCGCGACTCCCTCGAAACCGGTCAGAAGGATCAGCAACTGAAGCACAGGAACAGGAGTAGAAGCCCCTGGGGAAAAAGACACCACGACGGGTGTGAGAACTACTTCCCACAGTAGTTCTCAGTGGGTGCCGTCAACAAGCCCAACGGTCTGCCCACTAAGTCTACTAGAGGCATGAAGTAACAAGTATATGGAAAGAAAAGAGCTGGAAAAGGATATCTCTACAGCTACTATGCCTCTGTCTAGATGCTCAAGAAATGGAACAAAAGATAATATGATGCATCTACTCACTACTGACGATAAGACACAAGTACTATGCCATCACTCTCTCAATGTCATCTACTGCCACTACGCCCAAACAGGACTTGGTCTTACGTAGGGTGTCCCTCAAGGACTATCAGAGATCTCAAGCGAACTCTAGTGTATCAACTAGTCGCATCATCGCAGCCTCGTCAGGCTCGGAATCATCATCGCACTCGGGGCGTAGCTCGAGGGGAGCGACCCCAAGGAACTCAAGTAACACAAGTATCTCATAACTGGCATGAATGCCAGGCTCAGCAGGCTATAATCCACGATCAAACAGATCGGTATCTCAAAGCTCAAAACACAACTCAGTCGGAAAAGAACCTCGACACAAATATGAAAAGCCCAAACACTCTCACGGCTATGTCGGAGAACCCTCAACGACTCTACTCACCACACTACTCACTAAAGAAAGTACCACACAGCTGGGACCGCCGTCACTCCAAACGGCTCCCACAACAGAACACCAACCACACCGATAACTCAGAAAGGGCCGACACCATAAGGGTTTGGAAACCCGATAGGTCGGTGCTAAGAACCCTATCAAACAAGAACAGACTCTAGGCTCCGCCTATCGAAGTTGCCGGCCCCTTACAGTTCGGGAACACCACAACCTCGGTACAACACGCAGAAGATACCAACTAGGGCCCGAAAGTTCCGGGAGGCCTACACCTACAACCCTATCAAACAAGAACAGGTTCCAGGCTCGGCCCCCGTGGCTTTCGTCCCGACAAAAGAACGGTCCCTAGAACCCAGACCACTCGAATCCTTACGAGTGGGGAAGTTCACACGAAAAAGGGGTGACATTAATTACTGAAAACCATTTTCACTCAACCCACGCGGGTGAGGACTAAAGGTAGTTCCCTTTTTGAAAAACCATCTTGATTTGAGGAGAAACCAATTTTAATGATTTTTAGTTCTTTTAGGAAAATGAGTTAGAAAACAAGGATTTACCCAAACCCCGAAGGGCTGATGCTTTTGTCCAATCAAACAAGAACAGACTTCAGCGGCCCTTCGATGCTTGGAAGAAAACATCGATAAACTAAAAATCATGTGTATATCAAAAAAAGGTTCTGGGTTCTAGGTCCAACTAAAACAAGCACACAACTGCCACTAACACGGTGGCGACAGCACAACAGGGATAGAAGACCTCCCGGGACTACCGTTTACCCAAACGGCTCCCGGCACAGAAAAGCGACCCACTACAACTACCAGACTCCACTCTGCTCCCAAGCACGAGTGCAAATGCATCCCACACTAAAAGAAAGTCCCGACCTCTCGGCCCACTACCCGGGCGAGGATAACACTATGTCTAGGAATGAAAGAACAGTGTGGATGTCTAAACATAAATAACCCTAGCCCAAGTGAGGGTTTTCTACTGGTCTGGTTACACATGCAACATATGACGGGGGTGCTAGGTCAAGTTCCAAGATAACTATATGAACAGATGATAAAAGGAATAACAATTCCTATAATCTAGCATGCTACGCAAGGAAATAAACTATCATGCATAGCCCTACATCAGTAGAATTACTGAACAGTCCATAAAACTTGGAGATAAGGTCACCCACCTCGATTTGCCACCAATTGCTTGTAGACACTTGCAATTGGCCTCCACGCGATCCACACGCAAAACGAAGCACGGTGCCAAAATCGGCGCGCAAAACGGAGTCCGCACGCAAAACGGTGCACGACGTCGGGGACCGCACGCAAAACGGAGCACGGTGCCGGAACCGCACGCCAAACGGAGTCCGCACGCCAAACGGTGCACGGTGCCGGAGACCGCATGCAAAACGGAGCACGGTGCCGGAAACTGCACGCAAAACGGAGTCCGCACGCAAAACAGTGCACGGCGCCGGAAACTGCACGCAAAACGGAGTCCGAATGCAAAACGGTGCACGGTGCCGGAGACCGCACGCAAAACGGAGCACGGTGCCAGAAACTGCACGCAAAACGGTGCACGGCGCCGGAAACCGCACGCAAAACGGTGCACGGTGCCGGAAATCGCACGCAAAACGGTGTAGTAATACGGTCCCTAACACAGATAAGAGCAAGAGGGTCAATTTACTGTCGAAAAGAACGCCCCAAACTGTGCTAAAACCACCACAAAAACACACGGGACCAACCTCGACTGCGCCGCGCCGCCCAACTGCTCCGTTGGAACACCTCGCGCGCTCCACGAGGCCCACGACGCGCCGCCGCACCACCCAAAATTTCTCTCCCTCACACCCTCTCGCTCTCGGAGAAGAAAGAAAAGAACAAGGAGGAGAAATGGCACTCGGGGGAGAAAGAAAGAAGAAGAAGAAGAAAAGAGAAAGGGGTGGTCCACGGTCCTGGTCCACGGATCCGGTCCACGGCGCCGGCCAAAGGGAAGCCTCCATCCGCGGTCCACCAGGCCGGGGCGCGTGCACCGGGTCCACATACGCGCCCCGCCACCACGTGGCGCGCAGCAACGCGCCCGCCACACGGGCGCGTTACACCGCGCCACCCCAGGCGCGGGACACGCACCCGTTACACGGGCGCGCGTGCCCCCGCGCCCGCGCGGGCGCCAACGGGGGCCCGCCACGTGGCGGCCCCCGCGCGACCCACGCCGAAGCGTGCTGACGCTCGCTGTCCCGTGCCGTACGCTACCTCGATCCGCGCGCCACTGCCTCGGTTCTCGTGCCGCAACGCCTCGAAAAACGTGCACACCATCCGGGCTCCAAAACAAGCAAGTAAATAGTCCATTCTTAGCGATTTTGCGCGCTGAATCCAAAAACGATGTCCATTCCTCCAAATTCTCATCCGAAAAATTGCCGATTGGCCCCGGAAAGCCCACTTGATCCGATTTCCGCGCCGTGTCCATTCCAAAAATCCGATTTGCCAATTTCCAACTCTAAAAAAATTCCCGAAGGCAACCGGAGAGGTAATCTTTTATCCAAACTTCGCCCGGAGTCCAAATTTGACATCTGCGCCGCGCGAAATCACCCCCAAACACTCGACGGATCCTCCAATTTCCCACAGAAACTCCTTTAATGCCCAAGGTCCACCACTTGTGTCCAAATTGCGCGCAAACACCACCGACACACCACGCTGGCCTCCAGTGATGCAAACTAAATCCCAAATTGCATCACAAATCCATTTCTCGGCCCCGACATGCGCACAAACACACCCAACGGCCTCTAAAAGCTGCCCAACAACCAGCGAACCCTACGCGGGGGAAACCGGGACCTCACATCAAAATAGGAGGTTTACAACAACACCCACCTCGATAGCTAAATCCTTGTCCAAAGGTGAAATCCACGCTCAACACAAAGATTCGCCACAACACTGATCACAACAACCCCAAAGAATATAATTAATCATACAACCAATACAACATCACACTCAAACACATGCTGTCCAAATACCAATAGTCCAATTTCGGGCAATTTTCACCTACGAGTTGTTCCCAGAAAAATCAAAGAAAAATACTGACACGATCCTCGCGACGAACCGGTCGAAACAACTACCTGCACGTTCAAATCAGAGTTTCCTACACTGAGATACAAATTCCACAAGGGAACCACCCCGAAATAAACCAGTCTCAAAATCTGTAGCACAAAGTTCTGTAAACAGGGATTTTTCACCTTCGGAAAATATTCAGAAAAATCCCAGAAAATTCGAGGGTGTTCCTTGCGCCGTGTAGATGAAAAACGCCTACAGCCATGCCTCCATCCGATGCCTGAGCGTGAAGATAGAAAATCGACAAGCCTCCGCTGTCCAAAACCTCACAGTAGGAAAAGGGGTCACAGAAACACCTCGGGAACAGTGCCGAAAACTCGAAACGAGGAGAAGTGATCAACACGGAAAACGAAGCCTTATCTCTCATGAACGCTCTGCCATGAAAATCGACTCAAAATTCCATCGGGGTGATCAAGTGTGCCTCGCGGACTGAAGAGCGATGGTAATAGCCAAAAAATCCAAAGTGCGTCGATGTGCGCCGCGTCGCAGATAACGTCGATGGCACGTTCTCCAAAAATCCCGAAAATCCATCAAGTGGTGGAGGGTACAGTGAGGATGGCTCCGTGGAAGAAGGAGCTCCCAGAAATGCCAAAAACCCGCTCAAAATCCCTCAATTGCCTATTTATAGGCTGAAGAAAAGGGAAAAAGACACACTTTGGGGTACACTTTCCGGGCGCCCGAATCTTTCGGGCCCCCACAGTGTACCCAAAACTCCCCCCAGCGGTTCGCCCGAAACACTCCGGGCGCGCCACGTCACCCACATAACAGGGAACAGCCGAATCGCCCATTAGCCGTGCGCCACGTGGCATGGACCATGCCTGCGGGTGTTGTGCACCCGCCAACCACACGATGCCACGTGGACCGCACTCAGAGGCGGCCCACGTGCGCTCGCGTGCTCCCCGCGCAGCCGCCTGCCACCCTACTAGGCACGCTTCCCGAGGCAGACCGCAGTCGTTTTGTGAACCGGGTCCACAGCACCAACGAATGCCATCACGCCACGTGTCCTCACCCCAACCAACAGAGAAGCGCCACGTGGCATGCGCGCCCTGTGCACCGCGCGCCTGCCCGCGCGCTGCCCGCGCCCGCGCCCGCTACGCCGCCTGCCCGAGCCCGCGCCACCGCGCTCCGCCGCTGCCCGCCGCCGCCTGCCGCCTGCCACTGCCGGAACAGTAATAGCTACCTCGAAATCCCTGTCGGGTCATCCGGGCTCCGAAAAATACAAGTAAATAGCCCATTTTCATCGTTTTCGCGCGCTGAATCCAAATCCGAAGTCCGATTTGCCAAATTCAAATCCTAAAATTTGCCAAAGGCATCCGGAAAGGTGTTCCTTTGTCCAAACTTCACGCTGCGCCCAATTTTAATATCCGCTTCACGCGAAACTACTTCTAAACATCCGACGGGGTCCTCCGATCACCCACGTGATCCATTTTAAGCCCGAAGTCCATCACTTGTGTCCAAATTGTGCACAAACACCACCAACACACCTCGTAGGCCTCCGTAAGCTGCCAATCAACCATTAAACTCATCGTGGGGTTCCGGGTCCTCACATCTCCAGTGGGGTGAAGTCGATAACGTGTGGCGGGTCGTATACGTACCTCCTCAGAGTGGACACATGGAACACATCGTGGACACCAGCAAGTCTGGGGGGAAGTGCAAGCCGGTAGGCAACTCGCCCAATACGCTCCAATACCTCGAAAGGTCCGATATAACGGGGGCTAAGCTTCCCACGAATGCCAAATCTCCTGATCCCCTTGGATGGCGAGACCTTCAGAAAAACATGATCTCCAACAAAAAACTCTAGGTCTCGTCGCCGCACATCTGCATAACTCCTCTGCCTGCTCTGGGCGGTCTATAGATGCTGCCGGATCACTCTGACCTTTTCCTCTGCCTCTCGCAGTAACTCTGGCCCCAATGTCCGCCTCTCACCCACATCGCTCCAGTAAAGCGGTGATCGACACTTGCGTCCATACAATGCTTCAAACGGAGCCATCTGAATGCTCGCTTGAAAGCTATTGTTGTAAGCAAACTCTGCTAGTCCTAAGTGCCGAACCCATCCTCCGCCAAAGTCCAAGGTGCAAGCTCTGAGCATGTCCTTAAGGATCTGTATAGTGCGCTCTGACTGCCCGTCCGTCTATGGGTGAAAAGCTGTACTGAATCTAAGCTGCATCCCCAAGGTGGCCTGCAAGCTCCTCCAAAAACGTGAAGCAAACCTCGGGCCTCGATCTGATACAATAGAGGCGGGTACCCCATGTAAACTCACCACCTCATCCAAGTACAGCTGAGCCAGCCGCTCAAGTGACCAAGTAGTCTGCATCGGCAAGAAGTGAGCGGACTTAGTGAGTCGATCAACAATCACCCAAATGGTATCTGCTCCTCCCTGGGCCCTCGGTAATCCAACCACAAAATCCATCGTGATGTGGTCCCATTTCCACTCAGGGATTGGGAGACTCCGTAACTTGCGAGCCGGCACCCAGTGCTCAGCTTTTACCTGCTGACAAGTTAAACACTGAGCCACAAACCTCCCAATATCCCTCTTCATACCATTCCACCAAAAGTGTGCCTTGAGGTCCTTATACATCTTAGTCCCACCAGGGTGGAGGATGTAAGGTGTATAATGGGCCTCTCTCAAAATCTGCTCTCTGATCTCTGGATCCACTGGCACACACGCTCGGTCCCTGTACTACATGTTACGGAATTTGAGTTGGCGTAATTTCGTGAAAGGTTCAAGTCTTGAAGATTCAAGGTGAAGAAGGTTGGATCATTTAACTCAATCTCAAGAAAGAAGAATTCAAAAGGATCAGGTATGTTTAACTAAATATTTTTGGTGATCCGAATACTTCTTGTAGTGTAGAAACACTTGGAAGAATTTTTCATTGCATAAAAATCAAAAACTGGACATAGGACATGTTCAGGATCCGGATCAGATTGTTCAATCCGGATCCCGAAGGTGGTTCGTTCATACACCAGTTCAATCCGGATCGTAGCTTCTCTTGATCCGGATCCCGAACATTGAGTTTACCATTTTCCTTGAACGATCCGGATCAGGCTTCGCGATTCGGATCCCGAACGTTGATGTTTGGTGAATTGTATGAACGATCCGGATCAAGCACTTCGATCCGGATCCCGAACCTTCGTTTTTCTGGAATTGTCTGACTCGTTACGACGATCCGGATCACAGCTAATCTGATCCGGATCGCCGTCCGTAAAATTTCCAGAAATGGTAGGTTTTTGATTCTTATCTCCTTCCTAGGGTTTCTAACCTCCTATGATTCTTTTTCTAGGGTTAATCCAAATAATCCACATAGAGCCGTCATATTCAAATATCATTCTATACGGCCTAAGATCCACATATAGAGAAGAAAGGAAATCATTAGATATTACTCTATGTTTCTTCATCTATATTGATTAGTTTGATTCTAGGTTTTCATACTCACATCTTGAGTTGAATCAAACTAATGAATACTTAGATGGTATTTCCTATCTATCTTTGATCTAAGTATTCGGCGGATCATCACCACCCAAAAACAACGATTTCCCCAAAATCGGCGCGTGGACTCGCGTGTCCTTGTGGATTCAAGGTTCAACCGCTCTCGTGGATTCGGAGCGAGGTACGTTCGTGGATTCGAAGCGTGCTACTGGGTGAAGACCGTGGATTCGGTCGGACGTCGTGGACTCGACGTTGGACGCCGTGGATTCGGCGTTGGGCGCAGATCGTGGATTCGAGAAGCGTCGTGGAGCGAGCGGAGAAGATCCTCTAGGAGCGTATGGAAAAGGTTGAGTCGTAAGTGTGTACGGTAAATCACCTTGTACGTGTGTCAATTCTAGTGGATTTCGCCGTGTTATCGGTCCCGTGGTTTTTTACTCCGGTTTGGAGTTTTTCCACGTAAAAATCTTGCGTGTTCATTTTTATTTTCCGCATTGGGTTTTTATTGCGCAATGATTTTTTGAGTGTTTATTGTTTACACCTATTCACCCCCCTCTAGGTGTTTTTTCCCCTATTTAGATCTATATTACATATAACCCAACAAGTGGTATCAGAGAGGGAATAGGGTTGTAAACAATGGTTGAAGGTGGAAACATCAATCGACCCCCTTTCTTTGATGGAACAAATTATGCGTACTGGAAAGTACGGATGAAAGCCTTTTTAATTTCCATCGACGAAAGGGTGTGGCAATCAATTGAATTAGGATTGTCTAATCCAACTGAATTTATTGGTGATGTTCGCACCATCAAACCTAGGTCGAAATGGACCAAGGAAGAGTTAGATTCATCTTCTTACAATGGCAAGGGAATTAATGCTATTTTTAATGCCTTATCTCAAACTGAATTCTCTCGCGTCTCGGCATGTGAGACTGCGAAAGAAATCTGGGATGTTCTTCAGGTTACACATGAGGGAACTAACCTCGTGAAGATTCAAAAGCTGCAAATGCTTATGAGCAGATTTGACTCCATTTTTATGGCAGAAAATGAATCTTTCACGGATTACTATACACGATTGCAAGACATCGTAAATTCATGTGCTAACCTGGGTGAGAAGATTCCAGAATTTAAGGTTGTAAGAAAGATCTTAAGAACTCTTCCTGAACGATTTCGCCCAAAGGTTACAGCCATTGAAACTATTAAACACCCGGACGAAATACGTGTAGAAGAATTAGTTGGTTCATTACAAACTTATGAAATGACATTTACTACTAACTATTCTTCTGGAAAAGCATCCTATTCTAAGTCTTCATGTTATGCTTTGAAAACAACTAAGGAAGAAGACGCGGATACATCCTACTCAGACGATGACGAGAACCTTTCTATGGAGGACTTTGAGAAGCAACTCGCTCTCTTGACAAGGAAGTTTTGCCGCAACTTTCGAAGGGGTAATTCAAGTAAAACTCCATCCTTCGGAAAGTCGAAGAAAGGCAAGGGTACTTCAAGTTACAAGTCAAGAAATCAAGAGAACTTCTCAAAGGATAAGAAAAGTTCAGAGGGACAACTACAATGCTTCAAATGTCGAGGCTACGGCCACATTGCAACGGAGTGTCCCAACAAGTATCCGGCAAAGAAGAAGGCGATGCAAGTCATCACTTGGGATGACAACTCAACGTCAAATGAGTCATCCTCAAGTGACGAAGAAGAAAGCGCAACGGCATTCCACGCGTCCACATCTTCACCGTTCATGTGCTTAATGACAAGTACATCCGACTTGCTGTCCATCTCCACTGTTGAAAAGAATGCAACGGACAATGAATCGGATGATTCGGAAGGTGAAGATTTTGCTTTAGCCTACCACAGACTTTTACGGGATTCAAAGAAACTGGCTAAACAAAACAAGAGTTTGAGAGGGAGATTGCATGATCTCGAAGAAGAAGCAAAAATGGCAACTTCTCTCTCAAACGCTCTTGAAGTGGAAAGGAAAAATCTGATAAAAGTAAATGTTTCCCTTCAAGAGTCCAATGAGCTTTTTGAGAAGGAACATACAAAACTGGTGGATAAAACGGATCACTTCTCAAAGCTCTACAACGAGGCTCGACAGGATAACCTGGAAATGACAAAGACCATTTTCCAACTCAAGGATGACTTGCAGCGATTCTCTTCAGGAAGGAGTAAGTTGGATAGGCTTCTTGGTCTTGGTCAAACAAATCGGTTCGGCCTCGGATACACTCAAACTGGAAACAGTCCAAGTTCGAGTGGGACAGTTTTTGTGCCTCAGTCGGTATCTCCTCCTCCGACACAGGAATTCAAGACAAACAACGACAACAAACCTACTTCATCCTCTTTGGGATCGTCAAGATCTAAGGTATGTTTTCGTTGTGGTGTTTCAGGGCACATAAGAAGATATTGCAAGACGGGAGTCAAACGCTCACCTCAAACACCTCTTGCAATGACTACCACAAAGGTGATTCCTCGGAAATCAATTGCAAATCAATTGAAGGAAAAGAGACTTGGTAGTTCACCGCGCAAGATGACTTCATCAAGGAGCAGCAATCGCTCTAACAAGACGCTTTCACCTAGGCATATAACTTCACGACCATTACCGACGTATTCCAAAAAGGTTTGGGTGCGCAAAGGTGAAATTTTTCCTTGTCTTGTTACCAATGTTTCCTTGCATGCATATGATAGTTCGTCTTGGTATCTGGATAACGGGTGTTCCCGTCACATGACCGGTGACAAAAATAGTTTTCAAAACTTTGAGAAAATCTCCGGAGGACTTGTTGTTTTCGGAGACGGTCGGTCTTCCAAAATTGTTGGAAAAGGAACGGTAGCTATTCCAGATGGCCCGATTTTGAAAAACGTCTTATTTGTTGATGGCCTTAAGACTGACCTCATAAGCATAAGTCAACTTTGTGACAATGGTTTTTCAGTTAACTTTTCATCTGTTGAATGCGTTGTAACTGATAAGGACC
Source organism: Tillandsia leiboldiana (assembly GCA_029204045.2). Taxonomy (NCBI): domain Eukaryota; kingdom Viridiplantae; phylum Streptophyta; class Magnoliopsida; order Poales; family Bromeliaceae; genus Tillandsia; species Tillandsia leiboldiana. The sequence goes on from JAQNDB010003884.1 coordinate 14,681, forward strand.
ATGTCTTCTTTTTAAAAGGGGTTAGATCTGAAAACAATTGCTATGTTGTTCCTAATAAAATTTCAGAAAAATGTAACCTAGTTTCTTTGGATAATGAAACACTTTGGCATGAAAGGCTAGGTCACATAAATTTTAAGGAACTTGTTAAAATTTCAAACAAGGACGTGGTCAAGGGGGTTCCAAAACTTTTACTTAAACAAAACATTGTGTGTGGAGGTTGTCTTAAGGGAAAACAATCAAGGGCTGCACACAAGAACCTGAACCACGTTGGTACCAAACGGCCCTTGGAATTACTGCACATGGATTTAATGGGGCCGACCCGTCAACCATCTTTGGGAGGTAAATGGTATATTTTCTTATTGGTTGATGATTTCTCTCGGTATTCTTGGGTAGCATTTTTAAAAGAGAAAGCTGATACGTTTGATTCTTTTCATGAGATTTGCCATCGTATTATGATTGAAAAGAATGAAAAGATCATTCGTGTTAGAAGTGATAGAGGTGGAGAATTCATTAATTCCAAATTCATTAATTTTTGCACTTCCAACGGCATAAAACATGAATTCTCGGCACCCTATACACCTCAGCAGAATGGTGTTGTTGAGCGCAAAAACAGGGTTGTTCAAGAGATGGCACGTGTGATGCTTCATAGCCGGAATTTACCGCTATATTTTTGGGCTGAGGCTGTGAACACCGCAGTCTATGTCATTAATCGAGTGTATTTGCGCCCAGGAACTTTAAATACACCATATGAGCTGTGGTTTAGTAGAAAACCGGATATCAAATACTTTCGGATCTTTGGGAGTCGATGTTTTATTTTGCGTGATCGCGAAAATCTTGGTAAGTTCGATTCTCGAAGTGACGAAGGGATCTTTTTGGGTTATTCTACAAATAGCAGAGCATATCGGGTATTTAACTTGGAATCTAAAACGATTGTAGAATCTATAAATGTTAAAGTAGATGAAGCTTTTCACTTTGCATCTGAAAAATCTACCCTCGATATCTCTCTTGATGATGATACACCTGCCAATGCATCTTCTCATGATAATACTTCCAATATTAATGATGCATCTAATGGTTCTTCAAGTTTATCTGATGTGCAGGAATCGTCTCATATACCTCCGAGTACTCCGTTACCTCAAACGTTACGCATCTCCAAGGATCATCCGGAATCGAATATTATTGGAGACCCATAAGAAGGAGTTAGAACTCGGAGGCAGTTGGTTTGTGGATTCACTTGCTACGTATCTTTAATCGAACCAAAGAATATAGATGAAGCTCTTCAGGATGACTACTGGATTGAAGCAATGCAGGAAGAGCTCCATCAATTTGAGCGAAACAAAGTCTGGGAATTAACGAAGCCTCCAAAGCAACATAATGTGATAGGTACCAAATGGATTTTCAAGAACAAGAAAAATGAGGATGGTACTATCATCAGGAACAAGGCACGATTAGTTGCTCAAGGCTACTCTCAAGTAGAAGGTATAGACTTTGATGAAACTTTCGCCCCTGTAGCTAGACTCGAGTCCATTCGTATACTATTTGCTATTGCTTGTCATTTTAAAATCAAATTATTTCAAATTGTTACGGAATTTGAGTTGGCGTAGTTTCGTGAAAGTCTCAAGTCTTGAAGATTGAAGGTGAAGAAAGTTGGATCATTTAACTCATTCTCAAGAAAGAAGAATTCAAAAGGATCAGGTATGTTTTAACTAAAGATTTTGTGTGATCCGAATACTTCTTGTAGTGTAGAAACACTTGGAAGAATCCTTCATTGCATAAAAATCAAAAACTGGACTTGGGACATGTTCAGGATCCGGATCAGGTTGTTCGATCCGGATCCCGAAGGTGGTTCGTTCATACACCAGTTCAATCCGGATCGTAGCCTCTCTTGATCCGGATCCCGAACACTGAGTTTACCATCTTCCTTGAACGATCCGGATCAGGCTTCGCAATCCGGATCCCGAACATTGATGTTTGGTGAACTGTATGAACGATCCGGATCAAGCACTTCGATCCGGATCCCGAACCTTCGTTTTTCTGGAATTGCCTGACTCGTTACGACGATCCGGATCACAGCTAATCCGATCCGGATCGCCGTCCGTAAAATCTCCAGAAATGTTAGGTTTTTGATTCTTATCTCCTTCCTAGGGTTTCTAACCTATAAATAGACCCTATGACTCTTTTTCATGGGGGCCGAAAAATCCAAATAGCCGTCATTTTTCCTGTATCATCTTATACGGCTCTAGATCTACATATAGAGAAGAAAGGAAATCATTAGAGAATACTCTATGTTTCTTCATCTATATTGATTAGTTTGATTCTAGGTTTTCATACTCACATCTTGAGTTGAATCAAACTAATGAATACTTAGATGGTATTTCCGATCTATCTTTGATCTAAGTATTCGGCGGATCAATACCACCCAAAAAACAACGATTTACCCCAAAAATCGGCGCGTGGATTCGCGTGTCCTTGTGGATTCAAGGTTCAACCGCTCTCGTGGATTCGGAGCGAGGCACGTTCGTGGATTCGAAGGGTGCTATTGGGTGAAAACCGTGGATTCGGTCGGACGTCGTGGATTCGACGTTGGACGCCGTGGATTCGGCGTTGGGCGCAGATCGTGGATTCGAGAAGCGTCGCGGAGCGAGCGGAGAAGATCCTCTAGGAGCGTATGAAAAGGTTGAGTCGTAAGTGTGTACGGTAAATCACCTTGTACGTGTTTTAATTCTAGTGGATTTCTGCCATGTTATCGGTCCCGTGGTTTTTACTCCGGTGATGGAGTTTTCCACGTAAAAATCTTGCGTATTATTTTTTATTTCCGCATTGGGTTTTTATCGCAACGATTTTTGAGTGTTTATACGTTTACACCTATTCACCCCCCTCTAGGTGTTTTTTCCCCTATTTAGATCCTTATTACATATAACCCAACAAGTGGTATCAGAGCGGGAATAGGGTTGTAAACAATGGTTGAAGGTGGAAACATCAACCGACCCCCGTTCTTCGATGGAACAAATTATGCGTACTGGAAAGTACGGATGAAAGCCTTTTTGATTTCCATCGACGAACGGGTGTGGCAATCAATTGAATTAGGATGGTCTAATCCAACTGAATTTATTGGTGATGTTCGCACCTTAAAACCTAGGTCGAAATGGACCAAGGAAGAGTTAGATTCATCTTCTTACAATGGCAAGGGAATTAATGTTATCTTTAATGCCTTATCTCAAACTGAATTCTCTCGCGTCTCGGCATGTGAGACTGCGAAAGAAATCTGGGATGTTCTTCAGGTTACACATGAGGGAACTAACCTCGTGAAGATTCAGAAACTGCAAATGCTTACGAGCAAGTTTGACTCTATCTTAATGGCAGAAAATGAATCTTTCACGGACTACTATACACGATTGCAAGACATCGTAAACTCATGTGCTAATCTGGGAGAGAAGATTCCAGAATTTAAGATTGTAAGAAAGATCTTAAGAACTCTTCCTGAACGATTTCGCCCAAAGGTTACTGCCATTGAAACTATTAAACACCCGGACGAAATACGTGTAGAAGAATTAGTTGGTTCATTACAAACTTATGAAATGACATTTACTACTAACAATTCTTCTGGAAAGGCATCCACTTCTAAGTCTTCAGGTTATGCGTTGAAAACAACTAAGGAAGAAGACGCGGATACATCCTCCTCAGACGATGACGAGAACCTTTCGATGGAGGAATTTGAGAAGCAGCTCGCTCTCTTGACAAGGAAGTTTCGCCGCAACTTTCGAAGGGGTAATTCAAGCAAATCTCCATCCTTCGGAAAGTCGAACAAAGGCAAGGGTACTTCAAGTTACAAGTCAAGAAAGCAAGAGAACTTCTCAAAGGATAAGAAAAGTTCAGAAGGACAACTACAATGCTTCAAATGTCGAGGCTACGGCCACATTGCAACGGAGTGTCCTAACAAGTATCCGGCAAAGAAGAAGGCGATGCAAGTCGTCACTTGGGATGACAACTCAACGTCAAATGAGTCGTCTTCGAGTGATGAAGAAAAGAGCTCCACCGCATTCCACGCGTCCGTATCTTCACCCTTCATGTGCTGTATGGCAAGTACATCCGAGTCGTTGTCCAACTCCACTGTTGAAAAGAATGCAACGGACAACGAATCGGATGATTCGGAAGGTGAAGATTTTGCTCTAGCCTACCACAAACTTTTGAGGGACTCAAAGAAAGTGGCTAAGCAAAACAAGAGTTTGAGAGGGAGAGTGCATGATCTCGAAGAAGAAGCAAAAAGAGCGACTTCTCTCTCAAACGCTCTTGAAGTGGAAAGGGAAAACCTAATAAAGGCAAATGTTTCCCTTCAAGAGTCCAATGAGCAACTTGAGAAGGAACATACAAATCTGGTGAATAACGCGAATCACTTCTCAAAGCTCTACAACGAGGCTCGACAGGATGACCTGGAAATGACAAAGACCATTTTCCAACTCAAGAATGACTTACAGCGATTCTCTTCAGGAAGGAGTAAGTTGGATAGACTTCTTGGTCTTGGTCAATCAAATCGGTTCGGCCTCGGATACACTCAAACTGGAAACAGTCCAAGTTCGAGTGAGACAGTTTTTGTGCCTCAGTCGGTATCTCCTCCTCCGACACCGGAATTCAAGACAAACAACGACAACAAACCTACTTCATCCTCTTGGGATCGTCAAGATCTAAGGTATGTTTTCGTTGTGGTGTTTCAGGGCACATAAGAAGATATTGCAAGACGGGAGTCGAACGCTCATCTCAAGGACCTCTTGCAACAACTACCAAAAAGGCTCCTCCCCGAAAATCAAAGCAAAACTTTTCAAATGAAAAGAGACTTGGTAGTTCATCGCGCAAGACGATTTCATCAAGGAACAACAATCGCTATAACAAGACGCCTTCACCTAGGCATATAACTTCACGACCATTACCGACGCACTCCAAAAGGGTTTGGGTGCGCAAAGGTGAAATTTTCCCTTGTCTTGTTTCCAATGTTTCCTTGCATGCATATGATAGTTCGTCTTGGTATCTGGATAGCGGGTGTTCCCGTCACATGACCGGTGACAAAAATAGTTTTCAAAATCTTGAGAAAATCTTCGGAGGACACGTAGTTTTCGGAGACGGTCGATCTTCCAAAATTGTTGGAAAATGGACGGTAGCTATTCCATATGGCCCGATTTTGAAAAACGTCTTATTTGTTGATGGCCTTAAGACTAACCTCATAAGCATAAGTCAACTTTGCGACAATGGTTTTTCAGTTAACTTTTCATCTGTTGAATGCGTTGTAACTGATAAGGACCATGTCTTCTTTTTAAAAGGGGTTAGATCTGAAAACAATTGTTATGTTGTTCCTAATAAATTTTCAAGAGATGGCGCGTGTGATGCTTCATAGCCGGAATTTACCGCTACATTTTTGGGCTGAAGCCGTGAACACCGCTGTCTATGTCATTAATAGAGTTTACTTGCGCCCAGGAACTTTAAATACACCATATGAGCTGTGGTTTAGTAGAAAACCCAACATCAAATATTTTCGTGTCTTCGGGAGTCGATGTTACATTTTACGTGACCGTGAAAATCTTGGAAAGTTCGACTCTCGAAGTGATGAAGGGATCTTTTTGGGTTATTCTACGAATAGCAGAGCATATCGAGTATTTAACATTGAATCTAAGACGATCGTAGAATCTATAAATGTTAAAGTAGATGAAGCTTTTCACTTTGGATCTGGAAAATCTACCCTCGATATCTCTCTAGATGATGATTCTCCTGCTAATACATCTTCTCATAATAATACTTCCAATATTAATGATGCATCTAATGGTTCTTCAAGTTTATCTGATGTGCAGGAATCATCTCATGTATCTCCGAGTACTCCGTTTCAACAAACGTTACGAATCTCCAAGGATCATCCGGAATCGAATATTATTGGAGATCCACAAGAAGGAGTCAGAACTCGGAGGCAGTTGGTTTGTGGATTCGCTTGCTACGTATCTTTAATCGAACCAAAGAACATAGATGAAGCTCTTCAGGATGACTACTGGATTAAAGCAATGCAGGAAGAGCTCCATCAATTTGAGCGAAACAAAGTCTGGGAATTAACGAAGCCTCCAAAGCAACACAATGTGATAGGTACCAAATGGATCTTCAAGAACAAGAAAAATGAGGATGGTACTATCATCAGGAACAAGGCACGATTAGTTGCTCAAGGCTATTCTCAAGTAGAAGGTATAGACTTTGATGAAACATTCGCCCCTGTAGCTAGACTCGAGTCCATTCGTATACTATTTGCTATTGCTTGTCATTTTAAAATCAAATTATTTCAAATGGACGTTAAGAGCGCATTTCTAAATGGGTTTTTAAATGAGGAAGTTTATGTGGCTCAACCGAAAGGTTTTGTAGATCATAAACAACCTAACCATGTTTTTCGTTTGAAAAAGGCTCTTTACGGTCTGAAACAAGCACCGCGAGCATGGTACGAAAGGTTAACAAAGCACCTTTTGGAGAAGGGCTATACTCGAGGGGGAGCTGATAGGACTCTCTTTGTGAAGCATTATCAAAGCAATTTCATTGTAGCACAAATCTATGTCGATGACATTGTATTTGGCGCAACAAGAGATAATGATGCTTCTAAATTCGCGGAGACCATGGAAAGCGAATTTGAGATGTCCATGATGGGCGAATTGACTTTTTTCCTTGGATTGCAAATTAAACAAAATGATGAAGGTATTCACTTGAGTCAATCCAAGTATGCAATGGAGTTGGTCAAAAAGTTTGATCTCGAAAATTGTAAAGATTTTCCGACTCCAATGGGAACTAGCCACAAGGGACTTGGAAGTGAATCACATAATGAGAATGTAGACGAGAAACTGTATCGAAGTATGATTGGAAGTCTACTTTACCTCACGGCTAGTCGCCCGGATATATCTTTTGGTGTTGGGATTTGCGCGAGATATCAATCAGCACCAAAGGAGGTTCACCTGAAAGCGGTGAAAAGGATCATCCGGTATATCAAAGGATCAATTAATTTCGGAATTTGGTATCGTATGGGAACAAGTTTGGATATTGTTGGATACTCAGATGCCGATTGGGCAGGATCAGTGGATGATCGGAAAAGCACGAGTGGTGCATGCTTCTATCTTGGCCATTGCCTTGTTGCATGGCACAGTAAAAAGCAGAACTGCATAGCACTCTCGACTGCCGAAGCGGAATACATTTCAGCTGGAAGTTGCTCAACTCAACTCATTTGGATGAAAAGCGTATTGAGCGACTTCCGCATTTCAGCATCTTCGGTAACAATTCTTTGTGACAACACAAGTGCAATTAACATTTCTAAAAATCCTGTGTTGCACTCTAGAACAAAACATATTGAGCTTAGATATCATTTTCTTAGAGAGCTAGTTGAATCAAATACTCTTCAACTTTCATATATTTCAACTGAGGATCAATTAGCTGACATTCTAACAAAACCTTTGGATCAAAAACGTTTTATTCATTTACGAAAAGCAATTGGAATGCTTTCCTTGAAATAAACTTCTTTTTGAAACCTTTGCTTAGGATAGGTTTTGTATTTGTTTTTGTTTTGTTCATTATCTATGTTTGTACATAGGACATTAATTGAGCATAGATCATAATTGACTTTAATTGCATCTTTTCGCACATTTAGAAATTTATTATGCTTTTGCCATCAGAATATTTCACTGTTGCAATGATCATTTATGTTAATTAAATCATCTTCTAAGTGATCAAAGTCAATTTCTCTCTCTCTATGATCTCTTGGTATAGTCATTATCTTATTTGACTGCTTAGTCGAGTATGAAATCGAGATCAATATTTGGTTGAATACTTTTTATCTTAAATAATTGATAGCCAATTGAGGGGGAGTCATAGAAAAAGTAAAATGCTCAAAAGATGTGGAAAGAGTTACATCCCAATGAGGAGTGTGAAAACTACCACCACATGGAGGAAAGAGCTACCACCTCGGTCGTCCGAGTACTGTGTGCAGCTACCACATGTATACCAAGCATGGTTGTTCAAATTTTTGATTAAGTAAAATGCATGTTGAAATACTTGACTCCGTCAAATTTCAAGGTTGGTATAAGGTGGGTTTTTAAAGAAAGATGCTCAAAGAGCCACTCTCTTCAACAGATTGTCTAGATACATTATCTATTATATTTGGGATTTCAAACATCTATTGATCTTTGAATTTCATTTTCTTTACTCAATTGATGATTTGATAAAGGCATTACTCATAAGATCAAGTTAGATGTAATTGAAGGTGTTCAACTTTAAGGGATTTAATTTTTGTAAATTTTCATTTCATTTTTGGATATTATTGATAGATTTGGCATAATCTAATTCTTGTTGTATGAAACGATGATTTTTGTTTAAAGTTGATACACATTTGTGCTTACAATCTTTTTCTGGTTTTTCTTGAATTTCTCTGAAATTTTCTAAAGAAAAAGTTGGAGCCGATCCGGATCGGGCTAGATGATCCGGATCCCGAACGCAGGAATTCTTCTGCGGGCTGACGATCCGGATTGTATCTGCCGATCCGAATCCCGAACGCAGTTTCTCACTGCGGGTAGCCGATCCGGATCGCAGTTATGAACTGATCCGGATCGCGGCTAGGTTTTATAAAGAACAAAAGGGTTTTGATTTCTTTTACTCCAATCTTTTGTTCCAAAGTTTCCAGAGCCTCTCTCTCTAGATTTCATCCTTCCTGGAAGCTTTCAAACTCAAGTTCTTCAACTCCAAGTAAGTTTGATTGATCAAAATCTCGGTTTTTCACCGTTTTTCTCTCTTCTTCCACAAACGTCATGAATTTCTTGAATCAACTTTGTTTGTGGATGGTTTTTGATCAAATTTCTTTTGAAATAAGAACTCTGGGTAGATTAGTTTTGATTATATGCTAGGTATTCTCCTGATTAACGGATTTTTAGGCTTCGATTTCTAAAATTTCGGTTTTAGGGCATATAATAAGGATTTTCGAAAATCATGCAATTGATCTATTTTTAAAAGTCCTTTTGCAAAACTAATTTGATTCTTAGTCTCTCTACATGATTATGATTGTTTGGGTACAATTTTTCAAATCTTTGAAAATTAACAATTTTCTCATGTGTTCTTGAGTCGTTCCACACAGGATTCCTTTTCTCAAGAAACCACTAGCAATGGTGATCACTTGGATTATTTTCCTACTTGCGGCTATGGTACATACGAGAGACACTGTCAAGCCCAAGAGGGCTAAGAAGGCTAAGAAAGCGAAGAAAGCTAAAGATGATTCCGATACAGAATCTGAAGCGGAATCAATTAATTGGGATGAACTGCAAGTTGAAGCAATGACTGTTCTGACTGCTTCAAAGGGAAAAGCACCTGCAGAAACATCGAAGGCTCCACCCACTGCTGCTGAGAAAGGCAAAGCTCCAATGGAAGAAACTTCTGGGAAGACAAGAAGAAAAAGTGTTGCTCGCAAAAGAGGGAGTGCACAAGGAATCTCCATTGAGCAACCAGCTGATAGGCAAGCACCTCCACAAGACTTTGTCAGCTCGGCTAGAATAAAGGATTTTGAAAATAGAGAATGCATTGGAGAAAGGCATGTTGATGTAAAAGCCTTAAAGCAGCGTTCTCAGACGTTTGGGACTTTGTTTGACCAGATAGGTCTTGCTTCCATTTGCGATTTCCCGGAGACCACTGGGTATTGTCTTCACTCAGTGAGGATGTTTTATCAGAATGCCTGCTATCTAGTTGATCAGGAAAGCGGGCGTCGGGATTTTCAAACATTAGTCAAGAATGTCAGAATTAAAGTAACGCCTCAGCTAATTGGTGAAGTACTAGGGATGGACGCCCGAGCCGATGGCACTCATTACCTGAAGAATCAAGCCTTCAACACCTACTCCTGGAGAGTGGTAGTTGATGGAATCTGTGTTCCAAATACTCGGTCGACAGGAAACTCCGTTTTCCTCGAAAGAACTACGACCAGAGTACCGCATCTTAAACCTTATTGTTTGTTACAATGTTATTCCAAACATGAACACAAAGGTTCTTCGGTGGGAAAGAATGATATTCCTTTATCTACTTGGAAACCCCACAGCAGCAATGGGAGCTAACTTAAACATTCCCTACGTCATCTGGTCAAGGATGGCACGATATGTGGAGCAAGCTCATCCGTCAGAGAGACTACCTTATCCAATGATCATCATGCGCATTCTTCGCAAATTTAAAGCTGACACAAATGCGAGTTCCTATCTGCACAGTCTAGGAACGATCAATGTCACAACAATTGTAAAGTCTCTCTCGACGAAGCCAGGTGAACCTTTCATACCTCTTCACCGACAACGAGCACAACGACAACAAGCAACAACCTCTGCACCGGCAGCAGCTCCTCCAGTCCAACCAGCACCACCATCACAACCAGCACCTCCGGCACAACAAGCACCGCAATCAACTTCTGATGATGATGCATCTGTTACCTCAATCTATAAAGAACAGCAAAGGCTCTCCAACGAGCAAGAACGTATATCAAATGAACTAATTGAGGTAAAGGAAGAAATAAAGAAGGTAAATAAGAATCAATCATCAATGAACAAATGATTAAAGAAGATATTCCAAATCCTCGGCTGTATCAGTTCAGACGAGTCTGAATAATCCGTATCCTTCCAATTTCTGTTTATTATGCATATGTTTAAATCCTTTTTTTGTGCAGGTTTTTAAGTTTTAATTTGAGTCTTTAGTTCTCCAACTTGAACTGTTAACCATTCTCTCCACTTCTGTAATCTTTGGCTTTGTTTGTGACAAAAAGGGGTGGAGAGAGTTTAGAGAACTTGAACATGATATTGTGAACTTGAACAATGATATTGTGAAAATTGTGATCTTGTATACATCAATGATGAACAATGATGACTGCAGCAAGGTACAATGATGATGTGAATATACATCAAGGTGAGTATCCACTTCAACTTCAACTTGGTTTTTATCTTGTGATTGTTTGCATGTCTCGACTAACTATTCGACTAACTATTTGGGCATGTAATATGACTAACAAGTTGATGTTGGACTAACATTTTGTGACATTTGGTTTTTAATTGCATAGAAGATATGTTGGTTTTTGACTATGACTCTCTTACATATCTGAATTCTCAAATGTCATGATGATCAGATAAACTCTATCTCTGTACTAGGTTTGTATGCTAAATATTCTTGAGGTATCTAACGATCTCTTTTTGTCAAGAATGATTTCTTTGTGCAGAGAGTACAGATGTCTAAGTCCTAGAGTCTGTTTTAGGAGTTTATCTCATGTTTTTAAATTTTTGGATCTCCATTGTAAATTTTTGTTGTATGGTGATAGCAACAAAAAATATCTTTTTGAATTTTCTTTAGTGGATCTGTGTTTTGTCACGAAACCGCCAAAGGGGGAGATTGTTACGGAATTTGAGTTGGCGTAGTTTCGTGAAAGTCTCAAGTCTTGAAGATTGAAGGTGAGAAAGTTGGATCATTTAACTCAATCTCAAGAAAGAAGAATTCAAAAGGATCAGGTATGTTTTAACTAAAGATTTTGTGTGATCCGAATACTTCTTGTAGTGTAGAAACACTTGGAAGAATCCTTCATTGGCATAAAAATCAAAACTGGACTTGGGACATGTTCAGGATCCGGATCAGGTTGTTCGATCCGGATCCCGAAGGTGGTTCGTTCATACACCCCGTTCAATCCGGAATCGTAGCCCTCTCTTGATCAGGATCCCGAACACTGAGTTTACCATCTTCCTTGAACGATCCGGATCAGGCTTCGCAATTCGGATCCCGAACGTTGATGTTTGGTGAACTGTATGAACGATCCGATCAAGCACTTCGATCCGGATCCCGAACCTTCGTTTTTCTGGAATTGCTGACTCGTTACGACGATCCGGATCACAGCTAATCCGATCCGGATCGCCGTCCGTAAGATTCCCAGAAATGTTAGGTTTTTGATTCTTACCTCCTTCCTAGGGTTTTCTAACCTATAAATAGACCCTATGACGTCTTTTCATGGGGCCGAAAAATCCCAAATAGCCGTCATTTTCCTGTAAAATCATCTTAAACGGCCTCATAGATCCACCTAAGAGAAGAAAGGAAATCATTAAGAATACTCTATGTTTCTTCCTC